>JAODLI010000008.1:4385422-4402698 GCA_027575585.1 Percopsis omiscomaycus | reverse complement strand
AAGGCAGTTCTGAAGGCGAAAGGGGGTCAAACACAGTATTAGTATGGTGTTCCTAATAATCCTTTAGGTGAGTGTATGTAATGGGGTAGGTTGAAATGGCCTCCAAATTCTATTATGATATGTGAATTTGTTTCTGGAGGTGATTTGCCAAAAAAACAACAAAACAATCCAAAGCACTTCCACACCAGCGAAGTGACTCTGGTTTTGGGAATCAACTCATCCTGGTGTCAACACAAATTGGTGCTTAGCCATGTTTATTTCATTACGCCCAACAGAGGCATGTCAACAAAGGACTAAACCACTTTTTCCCAAGTTAATTTATCTGTTTCGCTGTGTTGTAAAGTTTACAACACTACATCACAATTGTTTAAAATGCTGCCCGGTATATCATGTGTAGTATGTTTGTTTGAATTTAATATTTCTAGAAACTAGTTTTTAATTTAAATTTTACTAAATGCAAAAATGTATGGATCAGGCATATGTGTTCCCTGTGAACAGAGGGACCTGTGGAACACATTTTGGAACTTATGGTCAAACTAGGCAAGGGCTGTGGCCTTTCAAACATTTACATCTGGATCATAAGTTATAGCACCTCCCTAAGGCCAACACAAACACTGTTTTACTGTCTGTCCTTGGTCCAACTGTGTATTTGCAATCTAGTTTAATCAAATGAAAACGTATCAGGTTTTATTGGGCCAGAAGTGAGACAAGCAGGCGCACCGGGCCAACACACCCTTTTCATGCTCTTTGTGCACTGTTCAATGACCATTTATATGGTATTCTGCAACACTCTTAATGTTTAAAGGGAGTTGATCCCAAACCTCTGCTGCCATCCATAGCAACAGCTTTGCGGCCAAACGTACATGGTTGTTTTATCAAATACTTTTTGATCTTTTATTTCTACTTGCTGACATCTCGTATTATTTCAGGTTGGATGGTTTAGGGTACCGTAGCATGTGTAAAAGGACATTGTAGCAGTCCATTATTGTAATTTGAATCATTTTAAACAGCCAAATCATACTGTTGGTAGCAGTAAATGGTCTTTAGTAGCAACCCTTTGCTTTTGCAAGCAAAATTAGGGACTAAATGTAACTTTTTATTTTTTTTTAGGTGTAAGATTGTGCAGTCACAATATTGGAAGCTGGTTATCTAAACGATAACCACTCGTGTTTGTAGCTTGTACTATGTCAAAAAAGTGGCCTTAACGCACAAGTTATTTTTGGGGGGTATTTTGGCACTATAGTTTTGTAAAAGTAAAACCAATGTAGTCAACCCCACGATGCTGTTTTAATTAGCTGTCATTGTGCAGTGAGTGTTCCGTTTTTCTATTTATAGACAGTATTTCAAATGTGAAGGATTAAGCATTTGAGTGTTGTAGCCTAGTTCACACACTACACTCAAACCGGTGCTCTTCCACTTAAAACCACTTGTGTATCCTTCATTGGGTCCTGTTGGTCTTCTGAGCCTGCAGTAAATTAATTATCAGAAAGCATACAATAACCTTTATGTATTAAAGTCCTGCATCACTCACATTGTTACGATTACAATTTGGTAATTTAACAAGACTTGCAGTGAGTACAGTTACAAGTATGGAGGAGTGGTATAGGGGTTAGATTTGTTCTGGGGAAGGAGAGGTGCTAACATTGCTGTCTCTTAAAGGAGTGACTGGTTTAGCTTGGAGATGTGTCCATCAAAACTAAGTCACTCTAAATATTCTTTAACCTAATTGTGCGACTCTCCTAAATGTTCTTTTTGGTGCAAAAATATACAGTTCGCAATCAGTTTAATACAAATGGCATCAAGATACAGCATAGCTTTGTATTTTTAGAAATGTGCTGTTGAAGAACTTATTTCCCTTTTTATGTTTATATTCACATCACGTAAGTGAACATTTATGACATGTAGTTAAAGGTAGACTTTTGTGCCATTGTTTTCTCATCAGCAAAACAGTCATTTATATTTGAACCCTGAAATGTCATGTTTTTATTATGTATCGTAGTGATACTAAGGTACAGGGTAATAGCCAAGTGCCCATGTCTGAGGAGCAGGGCAAATGGCTCTTTTCCTACATTTTTATATAAATGGTTTATTTCTGTGGCAGGCCTATTGTTTCAGATGTCTTCTAATAATTTGTTTATTTTGTCTCTTTTAAAATAAATACGTTTACAAGCAGGTTTATAAATCCTAAGTGTCATAGGGAAATATTTAAGTTATTTCTGTAAATGTATAACTAGATACATAGTAATTACCCAAATCAAACATACCAGACATTAATTTTATGTGATTAAGCGACAACACATTGTGTACAAAAACAAAATGAAAATCTCAACACACAACATTCCAGCAAATGATAAATAAATGTGACACTAGATCATAAAAATAACGCCTGTGTGATATATATGTACGTAGTATACTGTAGGCTACATCAGTATTATGACAGTATTATCCTATCAAATCAATTTCTATATTTGTTACAAGGAATGCCTGCGGTTGCTATTTGTTTGCAGACCTAGTCCAGCGTTGATCCGTATACCTCTACCTCACGTGGTAACTGTTCTTCCTGGAATCACAATGTTGACGTAGCATCCCTCCATCCCATTGCAGTGGAAATTTTCAGTAGATCCTCAAGGAATGTGAGAGATCACAGCGCACCTATAGGACAAAGCAGATAATACTACAAAGAAGTAGTAAACCAAGTAGCCTACAAAGACATTCAATGGAAGTGTTTTTTTTAGTCCATAACCTGATTTATTGCCTGGCATTGTTGTTGCCATCATTTTCAAGGGAATTGCCGATGCGTATCTCAGCTCCATTATACGTTGAGAGTAATCATATCTGTTGGTGATGCGGATGGTGAACTCCTTACGCATTTTGCGCAGGTCCAATCGCCACCAGGGGGCTAAAATATTCCTTGGTATGAGTGCAGGAGCCTTCATTTGAGTCGGAAGCTCGTATTTCCATCAATGGCATTACTTGCAAAATCAGTTGAAAACAGTGATGACTGCGTGGCTTTTCCTTGAAGTGCAGGGTTCTCACCTGCCAGACATTATTGAAGTGGCGGATGACTTAGAAGCTTGATTTCCTGATCATACTGTGGGTAGTAGAGCAGCTACCTGAAGGCCAGTAGTAGGCCTACCTGCCAGAGCTACACTAGAGCTAGCTCTGGCAGGTAGGCCTGCCTACTACTGGTATGTAAATAGGATGGTCCTGGAACAGACCCTCCCCGTCGACTTTTCAACGTTCTTCCTTTTTCCAGAGGTATATCTGCTTCTATCCCCGCTTGAGTAAAGAACAACTCGTCCTCTTCCCTCTTAGTGATGGAGGTGGTCTTTGCCAGTCAGATGCCAGAGTATGATTTTTCAACTTCTCCCCAAATTTCCATTAGCCCCTCTAAATAAATTAATCTATTTTCTCTCAGATTTTTTTCCCGGCAACAGTTCGGGAAGATTTGGGCTCGTTCTTTTTATAGTTCTATGGGGTGCGCTCTGCGCTGGTGTCAGTTAGACTGGCTCCGCCCTCCTGTTCTCAATTCTCTCTGAGATACACAAAGTGAATTGGGTCTGGTTATACCAGGCTAGGTGGCAGTGGTAGCGATTAGCCATCAATGTGATACATTGTTTCAATAACAGTTAAGAAGCAGACTATGGCAGACTAATAATTTCGCCAGACCCCCCTAATAGAGGCTTAACCCCCCTATCCATGAATCTTTAGTGACATCCCTGTCCACAACCTCGTTTTGCTACCCACTGCACGTGGGTGGGATGGATAGATACATATATTTTGCTCGCCTAACTATTTTATGAAGTAAATATAAATCAAATAAATGTTTATTCACGAATTTAAGTGTGTGAGTTTACCTTGAGAAATGTAATGAAAAATAAAATAATTGTTTTAAAATGATAACACATACATTAAATGGGTTAAATACATAGACCGTATGGTTAAATACTACTTTTCACATAAGCCCACTCTTTGTCGCGAGACTTCAGAAATACGCAAACATTTGCGGCTGCGCAATATCATTCGAAAACTTGCACGGTGAGAGACGCCGTGGAGGAGAAAGAAGACGCAGTGGACAAAACACAATGGCGACAGCGGCAACTGGAGCAGGCGGGACGGGCTCGAGCGGACCGGCAGTCGGTCCAGTCGGCACTACAGTGGGTCGGAAGAAAGACGGGGGTCCGTCCTCGAAATTCTGGGAGAGTTCGGAAACGGTATCTCAGCTGGAGACAGTGCGTTTGTGGATCGGGAAGCAATACAAAAAGGTTAGCAAGCTGCACTGGTCCTCCATTGATTTGTATCTAGGCCCGCGTCCCAGGCACAATGCAGCGCGTTTTTTGCTAGCATCAATGAACAAAATCGAATTATTTGGCTACCCTGTATCTAAATTGGTAGACTTTTTAGGTATCACCGATGCGTTAGGAAAACACACCTACACAAATGAGCGCATCGAAATTAGGCTGTTCAAATATAAGTTGTGTACTAGCAGTTAGCTAACTGTTTGCTAGCTGTCCGTTCTTTAACGTTAGGGTCCACATTCTCCCAATCGTTCAAGCTTTCATGCGTATAAACGAATAATCCAGGATACCATTGCCCTAGTTGCATAGATTTAGTTTATGTTGATACAATCTTGTTATCAGCGTTAAGAGAAGAGTCACGGCGCATAGTCCGACGACTTGTGAGACAACTAACGTTACTTGATAGGGAGAAAGCCACATTGTGTGCATTTTCCTAAATCGTCGGGTTTAGTGCAGGTAGCAGGCGTTTTTACATATTGTCAACAAAGCATCACCCCCACCCCCTCCCCCCCTTTCGCTTAGCTGAGCGTGAGCTATGCCTAAGGTCGCACACCATCCACACAAAGAATGAGCAAATGTTGTCTTGTCACGAGTGCAATACTCTCTTATGGGAACGTAGGCCTTTTCACTTTTATAATTATGATAGATAGAAATTGCCATATTCCAGAACACCTTGTTACGGAGTAGCGCTTGTATGTGTGGAAGGGGGCAGAGTAGTGTTTTGTGTTATTTAGAATGACTCCAATCAAGCTAGGCATCTGGGTCGCCTGGGTTTTCTGCGTGTGTATCACTGTACACGTGTGGATGTTAAAGTCTGAATGTGGGTCTCTTTGATATTGTCATTGTTATAAATAGATTTCTGTGTGACACTTGAGACTTTTTTTTTATATATATATATATACCCTGGGCCTGTTCTATTTTCACATAGGCGGTAGTCACATAATTTCCCTGCTCTCCTTGAAGGCTCAGTAGCCTTGATGATGTGTCTGACTTGTTGGAGAGTCACTGAGCAAGACACCAAAATCATAATAGCTTGCTGGATACTACCCTGTTAGTCCTCTCTTCAGTGACTCTTCTTTTGAATATAGCTTCCTTTTTTATAAAAACATGTAAAGTTGTATGCATTACTAAGCTATAAGCCTGTGTGTAATGTCAATGTATACAGAGGGTCCACCTTACCCTAACATGAACCCTACACACAAACCCTACCTGTCCACACCAGTTATCACTTTTCCTCCATCCAATCTGGGATTGTACCAAGGTGCTACCCCAAATTTAGCACAGGGAATAATTACTTCGCATCCTGTGAATTGGTAACACTAGTCTCGTGGATCTGATGCTTGTTTTTCCCCAAAAAACTAACAGCTGAATACTAAATACTGGTTGGCCTTTTTTGTAGGATTGTACCACCTGAATTGAGTGATGCACTTGCTTAGCAATTTTATAATACTGTGCTGCAGACATTGTGTTAACGCTGCTGTGTCTATTTCCAGTATGTTCAGAATGACTCCCCCTCCAGTAAGACACTGGCTGGCCTGGTGGTGCAGCTGCTACAGTTCCAGGAGGATGCTTTTGGGCGCAGGGTTAACAACCCTGCTCTCACCAAGCTCCCCGTGAGTGCTCACACACAATTAAAAAATAAATAAAATTGATGCATATAGAATGGACACACAACACAGTGTTAAGACTGTAAAACAAGAATGGAAGCGCACACATAAGGATTTCTGGATCATGTTCATTTTCTCATTAGCCTGTTTCTAACTGTCCATTAATAAATTGCTCTCACTTACAATTTTTTCCCTGTACTCCTGTCTGAAGACCAAGAGTTTCCTGGATTTTAAGGCAGGGGGTGCTCTCTGTCACATCCTGGGATCGGTCTACAAGTTCAAGAGTGAGCAGGGCTGGTGAGTGGGCTGCGGTTTCTGGCTGTTCACCCTTGACGGACCTAGACTGTAGTGAGGCTCCGTCGCACCTTATTGGTTCCCTACCACATATTCATAGTAAACACAATTCAAGAACTTAAATATTGTGGTTTTGCTTAACTAAGTGTGTATTGTCAAGCTAATTCATGTGATGTCATTTTCATGCCTGGTTTTTCTCCTCTCTACCATCCCCAGGCGTCGGTTTGACCTGCAGAATCCCTCCAGAATGGACCGGAACGTAGAGATGTTCTTGAACGTAGAGAAGACACTGGTGCAGGTATGGCCCCGGGGTCTTTAACCCTTCTGTGTTCTCTATCTGCCCATGTGCGACCAGCACCAACATGATCACCCAGTGTATCATGTGAATTATAGAAATGCCATTATTCCAAATGATTTTGAAAGCAGTTGATCAAGAAAGTGTTTTGGGTGTTTGCATCTGAAATTGATTTTTCTGTAATTTGTACTATATCAGATCACTGTTCTAGTTTCTGTCTGTGGACATGGTGCTCTACATGAGGCATTGATGTAAGCAGGAACATAACACACCAAACCTTGGTGACATCAAATGATAGTGGTCATGCGTCCCTAGTTTCGTGAAATACTACTTGTGGTCCAGTCTAAGATGACGTTTTTCTCCTTCCAGAATAATTGTCTGACCCGACCCACTGTCTACCTCTCCCCGGACATAGACCAGAAACAGGCTAATAAGCTTAAAGACATCATTAAGAGGCACCAGGTGAGTTCCGTCATACTAAATTACTCAACCAAACAGTGGGTAGCACTGGGTTTATCTGGTTGTCAAATGGCACACAGGTTGGTTCCATTTGTTTAGCTTTTTGTTTTTTTTCCTAGGGCTCCATTACTGAGGAGAAGTCCAAGGCCACCCACCTTATCTACCCTTCTCCTTCCCAGCAAGAGGATGGTAAGTTTACCCACTTTACACACTTTAGTTTACACACTTTACAATAAAAACAGATAAGATAATCAATTGAGTACAGTTAATGCCACTGACATAAATCTAATCGCACTCCCAATAATTATTCACTTATTGTAGTTGTCGATAAAAGCATATATCCATCAGTAGTAGGGCTCCACGATATATCATTGGAGCATCGTCATCGCGATGTGCACATACGCAGGACATGCAATGTTAAGACCAATTGTATAGCATTAACTCATCCCGAGCGAACCCGGTATCGAGGTCGCCCTTACCCCTCTGTCAAACAATGGAGTCGTAGGCCATTTAAACATGTGTGAAAACGGTCATGTGACACACCATTGGAAGAGAAGGGTCTCAACTGTAAAGCTATCGAGCCCATTGTTGCACAAATAAACATAATTCCAACCAATTTAATCCAATTCCAATAAGCATATCGTAAACCTTTACGCACACTTTGCGCACAGCGCACGATCAAAGTTCATAAATATCGTACTTCTTTCTTTACACGCTATCTACACAAACGATACGTCATCTGAAAGCTGAGACTCCACAGATTTCAACAGTGTAAGCCATTTGCCTACAACGAACACCCATTGAACTAGCCGTAAAAGACCTTCCATAAACAAACTTCCATTGTTATCATAACAACAATAAACTGTCTTACTTGTTGTTTTTGTTACCAAAAGTTGTGTTTGATAATAAAACCATTTGTAAAGTAAATCCCATAGTCTCTCTATCATCTAGAGTCGCAGTGACCGATCTGGTTTTAAACATGGACCAGGAAGTGTTTTGCATTTGATTTGGGTAGTCGCTCACGATCACAACACATGTGCGTATCGCCATCTTTTGGACCTAAAATGCAATCGCACTGCATTGAATTCCTGTATTTCTTTACATATCAAAATGTATATCGCAGAAAATAAAATTGCATTGCCAGTTTTTTCCAATATCGCACAGCCCTAATCAGTAGTGTGAAATGGCTTGTCAGGATAAGTGTGTGTGTGTGTGTTGCAGAAGAGTGGCTTCGTCCAGTCATGAAGAAAGACAAGCAGGTGTTGGTACACTGGGGCATGTACCCAGACAGGTGAGCAGGCCTGTCATTAAACAATGGGGTGACCCTACTTGTTGTGCCACTTTTGTGTACAGCATGTTTGCTAAAATAACTGCTATATTAGTTCTTTACTTAGTTATTCATTTGTTAAACTCTGTATTTAATGTAGAAATTGATAGATGTGGATATTCAAGTGTACTCTTTGTTGTCTTCTACGTGGCTAGCTATGACACCTGGGTGTCTGCCAGCGAGGTGGATGGTGACGTTGAGGATCCCTCCAGCACTGAGAGGCCTTGGAAGGTGAGAGAACCTGCCCTCTACCCTTTAAACCATAATGACCAATTGAAACATTTGCGCGTGTCTCTCTTCAAGCTTGGGTGCGATGTGAGCACGTATTAAATTATATACAAATTTGATCCTAGTGTTATTAATGTGTTTAGAAAAGAAGCGTTCTTTTTCGGCCCCCCGAAAAAGATTGTGTGACCCCCCCCCCCACACACACACCCACACACACACACACACACACTTTTAGCACAAGCAGACTAGGGTAGTAGAAGTACTTTCTAACAGTGTCACTCTGACTGTCCCTCAGGTCCATGCTAAGTGGGTGCTGGACACAGACGCCTTCAACGAGTGGATGACCGAGGAAGACTACGAGGTAGACGATAGCAAGAAGCCAGTCAGCTACCGCCAGAGGATCTTCCCCAGGGAAGAGGAGGTAGGCTGGTGGTGTGTGTGTTTGTGGGGCAGTTACGGTCCCTCTTTACTCTGCCGTGCTGAATTTGTGTTGTCTTCGTCCAAGTGTCTGTCCTTTCTGGTCCGTTGCCCATCCTTTCCAAACTCTTCCTTGCTCTGTCGCTCCCTCTCCCATATTCAAGGGTTCCTGCACCGGTCTAGGGAATGGAAATGGTTTATTTCTAGGTTTGACACCTGGAGATGCCTTCCGTCCCTATACTTGAATGATTACCGTTTTTCACTACTGGCAGCATAGGATTGACTAGGCTAACATATGGATGTTTCCATTGAAATTAGTACTGGAAACTGAATGTTTATTCCCATTTTCTACTTGACCATGATGCCGTTAATTGGTAAATACTGTATAATTTGAATCCAACTTTTATTGGATATGAGGTTCTCCTCTAGGTGGTCCCCCTGTTATAATGACGGGGGCAAACGTCATTTCAACAGCACTTAAACATAATCCACTGTATACTTGAAGCAAACATATTACTACCGATGCCGTGTTCAGGATCCCTGGTGTTTTCCTTGCCACCGCATCCCCCCCTCCTGCCCTTTCCTTTTCTCCAGCCCCCCCCCCTGTGTGTGCAACCGTTCATCCTCTCATTCTTCGCCTCTTTCTCTCATCCTCCATCCTTCGCTGCCTGCACCACACGCGGGTTTGTCTGATCAGTCTTCCCGTACGCCCGATCGCAAGGAGCGCAAGGCCAACTCCGCCACCGGCAAGAAGAGGAGGCGCTCGCCCTCTCCGCCCAGCACCCCGGCTGAGTCCCGGAAGAAGGGAGGAAAGAAAGGGTAAGATGAACGCTTGCTTGTTCATGTGGGGTGTAGGGGTGTGCACGAGTGGTCTAGTATTCAGCTACCCATTCTGGGATGCCATTATTGGATTAAATTTTTTTTTAAATCACAATTTGGGTATTCATGTGCATTGCATCATGTTAAATCGTGGAGAAAGTATTGCTTTGAATGCATCATTCATTTTTAAATGAATCCTGGCCCACCTATGTTTGTATCACAGAGATTATAGGGTTATATGGCCACAGTAACATTACAGTAATCACAGGACAATTGTGGAACGAAGCATTTAAATCATCAAGTGTTATGGCAAACTGAAGATCCGTTTTGTCACCAAGAAATAAGTGGGTCCTAATTTTATTGTCAACATGCAGGTGAACTGTGAACAGGGAGATATACACTACCTGGCCAAAAAGTTGCACACTCCAATATTTTGTTGGACCGCCTTTAGCTTTGAAGACGGCGTGCGTTCGCTGTGGCATTACCACGTCACAACATTTATAACGTTGCTAGACCTGACCAATTGAAGCGACCCCAGATCATGTCACTGCCTCCAATCCAAACGTCGTTGTTTTTGTGGCCAGGCAGTATAAACCATTCAGTCATTACAGATTGATGGATTTTGGACGAAAACTTGCACTTTAGTCTTGGGGTGAAAACTCTGCCTGCCAGCCCAGCACGAGTGACAGCGGCACTCAAAGCGCGAGCAAAGCGATTTTTAGGACTAGAAGAGTTTGGTTACTCCCAGGGGTAACTGCTCGTGAACCCTGACAGCTATTAAATATATAAATGAGTGAATGGTGAATGCACATCCATAGTGGAGTGCACAATGTTGGCGATATAAAAAAATAGAGAAATGGCAACTGGGGATCATATTCCTCGTGAAACTGGGTCTTACTGGGTTTATTTCATGGGAGGTGAAGCATTGACAGCTGTTATGAAGTGGATTTTTGACTGGACAAAACCTTGATAGTCATTTGAATCCTTTTAGCACCTTCTTGAACTTATTTTGGCCCTCAGGAACCCGGGGCCCCACTGGAAGCGCCGCGGTCACCGGGGAGAAGAGGAGGACACAGAGGAGGACATGAGCAAGGATATGGATGACTCCTCGGCCGTCGCCGGCATGGATGACAGCAGCCTGACCAAGAACGGTACAACCTCATCTGCCTTATTTTCCTTGTGCATTTTCTCTCTCCTGTACTCTGCTAGACTTAGCCATGGTGTCCCCAGGGGGCTGTGTGTGTACAGACAGGTCAGATGCATCTGTGGTTCTCCTTTTGGCTTTACCGGGCCACGTTGAGAGACACATGCTGTGTCCCATTATCCACTCCCCATCTCTCTCTACTGTGCTTTTCTTCCACTCTGTCCTCTCAGGCACAATCAGTTGCCAGAAATTCTTTCATAAATTATGTTTGTGGCCGCCACAGTCGACTTTACGCGAATAAATTTTTTTTTTCTTCACTTTTTTCTTAAAGGAAAGACATTGTGACATGACAGAGCTGTCTTGTTGCTTTTGTCTGCATAATTCATAAGTAAGATGAACTTGACAACTGTATTCTAAATGTGAAATTACTCAATACACTCAATTACTTGAGTGTAGAAAATGTGCTGTTACTGTTTACTATTCCAGATTTTTTCTGGAGGCTTAAAATAGTCCTCCAACGCAAAGATAATGCCAATCTGGTCCTGGTGAGATGCATGTAAATGTGATGACACCCATCAAACGCCTGCGCGTAGCTGTTTGTGCTTAAGAAGGCTTCTCAAGCAAGCCTGTTGATAGTAAAAAGACCATAAACCCAGATTACACTTTCTGAATCAACAAAACGCGTGTAACTTAATTAAACGTTTTATTTTCAGATGACCTGGAGGATGACTCTGTGCTATCTGGTGGAAAGGTAAGGCCAGGAATATGTATGAATATTTTCCGGGATTTACACAATCACAATGTACAGTAATCCTAATGGAAGAAGAACCAGAGTAAGGCCCGGGCAAACTAATGCGTGACAGTACAATTAAATCATTCCTAAAGAATAGTGTAAAGATTTTCCAATGTTCCTCCGCAGGTGCTTTAAAAGTATTTTTGTAAATTTGTGTTCCCTTTAGCGCTTTTAAACATCTCTCCAAATATGGAAAGCTGCTATATAGTATTTGATATCTCATTCCTCGAGATTCGATATCACATTGATATAGAATCGTTAGCTTGTGAGTCTTGATCGAATTGGGGCAGCTGTGCCAATACCCAGCCCTAGTGCAGAAGCATCTTTCTTCTTCTTTTTTTAATACCAATCACCACATAATCATGCAGCTTATTTTTTTAAATGATAAAAAAAAACTACTCGTGTTGTATCGAAGTATGATTATCTAGGAATGACAAGCCAAGACCATTTTATTGTCATAACGCCTTTTAGTTGGCAAGTTCTCAATTTTCTAAAATAACTAGGGTGTAACCCACCTTTCCCCCCCTGCAGGAGGAGGAGGACCAGGGCAAGACGGAGGTCAACCGGCTGATAGACTCTGGCGAGGACAACGTGACAGAGCAGACCCACCACATTATCATCCCCAGCTACGCTGCCTGGTTTGACTACAACTGGTAAGAGTTGATATATGCAACAATGTATTGTTGCATACAGTATATCAACACTATTATACTTGGTTTGTACTGTAGACAGATTTACTTGCAAATGTCACCATTGCTCATAAAGTGACTGGTGGTGGATTGCAAATTTTAATTTTATTTCCCTCTCCTAGTATCCATGAGATTGAGAGGCGAGCGCTGCCAGAGTTCTTCAACGGAAAGAACAAATCCAAATCCCCAGAGATGTGAGTCTGTGCTTGTATTTATCCACAAACGCATACAGGTACATGGATAGTACTACAAGATTTTACGTCCTTGCACAGGATGTTATGCCATTGAAATGCGTTTATGTGTATGTCGAGCCCTAACACTTCATATCGGTTAAGTCAGTGAAAAATCCTTGCATGTTATCAGGCACAATATAGAGCCTGAACCCTAACTAGGTTCACCTAGCCCACTAACCTTGTTGCGGTTCTCCCTGTCAGCTACCTGGCCTACAGGAACTTCATGATCGACACATACCGGCTGAACCCGCAGGAATACCTCACCTCCACTTCCTGTCGTAGGAACCTGACCGGTGATGTTTGTGCCGTCATGAGGTAAGACTGTTTAGTTCCTGGGTTTAGTCTCCAACTTCTGTGTTTGATGCGGTGCTTTGTTTCGCATCAAAAAAGATGTTAATTCAAGACAGGATCACACTGTTTTTTACAGTCAAATCTAATTGGTCAAGCCTAGCCTATAGTTGACTGATCATCGAATCAGTGTAGTAGGCTACTTATGTCAGAATACCACAGGTATTCAGATGAATGACTATCTATACATAAAAGAGGAAATAACACGATAATAACACATTTAACACTGCATAACCCTAATTACGAGAGTAGCTACAAACACAAATTGAACAACGAATATGTTACACTTCAGAACCTCACAGAAACCGCAGTCATAACATGCCATGGCAGGCCAGAATAAAAAAAAAAAAAAAAACGTTACCTTCCGGCTACTATGCCTAAACAAGGCTGAGTCTTGTCATGAGGCGACACCTAATCCCACGTGAATGGGTGGAGTGACGATTATAGAATAAATCTATATGGGAGTGCCACTATCTTGTTCAGAAGCGGGCCAAGCGGTAGAAACTTCAGGCAGTATTTCAGGATGACAGTCTTGGAGATTGCTATGTAGCATTCCTTTATAATGCTAACATGACAATAGCGGAACAACTCATTGTTTACATTCTGCAGGAGCCGTATACGTTTTTATAAAGGACACACAGTCTACAGAATTAAGAAAACATAAGGGAAAGTATCGCTGCAAACCTTGGATATGAATATATTAAGTTAACTTTGAACCGTTTTCTTAATGGTAACAAAATTGCATTAGCATTACAAGGCACCCTACCTGCCCACATAGTGTATCAATCTCCAACACATATTTGAACTGGGTCACTTTCATCCTGAAATACTGTCTGAAATTTCTGATGCTCCTGGACAAGATGGATTTATTTTCTTGTTTAACATCGCCACTGAATTATTTATTTAGTCAGTCAGTTCACCCTTGTCTTGTCCGTTTTTTCTGTTTGTTTTTTTAATTTTTTTTTATTGCCGGCGTGAAATTCTTTTGGAATTATGTCTGAAGATTCGAAATGTCGTGTCATATGTAAATAGTTTTACATCTCATGTCGTGCTCGGTGTACATGGCCCTTTACTCTCCACTCACAATCTCTCTGGTCTCTCCAGGGTGCATGCTTTCCTGGAACAGTGGGGCCTGGTAAACTACCAGGTGGACGCTGAGAGCCGCCCACTGCCTATGGGACCCCCGCCCACCCCCCACTTCAACGTCCTGGCTGACACGCCCTCCGGCCTCATGCCACTTCACCACCGACCAGCACAGGTACACGCACAGACAGGGGTTAGACAGGTGAACAAGGGGCAGGCAGGGCATTTTGTTGTATAACAAACTGCAGTTTTATTAGCGTTTTATAACTATGGCCATTTACTGCCATTCAATAATTTATGGAGAACCCTGATGGGAGTTACACACTAAAATAAAGGTTTTTCCTCTCACCAGGTGCCCCCGGCTCAGCCCATGATGAACTTCTCAGACAAGGGTAAAGACAAGCCCACGGACCTGCAGAACCTGGGCCTGCGCACCGACCTGTACTCCAAGAAAAACCCTAAGGTCAGAAGCAATACTTGTCTTGGTTTGTCAGACCTGTGGTTGTCATAATATAGCCACTGTAATGGACCACACCACTTAGACACTACATTAATATGAATTGTACTCTTAACAATGAGATTTACAGTAAATAAGTAATAGCTTTGTGTTGTGCCAGAACTATAGTTGTTTTAGTAATGACTAGTCAAAATGGAAGTTCACATGGAGCATTTTGCTTTATACACCACGGTGTTACTGTCTTAAGATGTCGCAGGGTAAAATAAAATTGAGCCGCTGGCCTGCTGGACACGCAGTGTTGCCATTAAATGTAGTCTTGTCATTGTCTTGGCGTGAATATGGACGTTGTTTCTGTGCAGATCAAAGGTGCCGCTTCTGGCCGGGAATGGACCGAACAGGAGACCCTGCTTCTGCTGGAGGTGAATAATACTTTCCATCATACCTTTGTTGTCTAATCATTTTGTCAGAACGAGTGTCATACTGAGAAGTAGAAGAGAACTGAAAATAAGACAGTTACATGAAGACTGCCCCCCGCATTAGTGTGTTTCAGCTGAATGACTAAACAGTGACCTCCTCCACCACTCCCCCTGTTCCACAGGCCCTGGAGATGTACAAGGACGACTGGAACAAGGTGTCGGAGCACGTGGGCTCGCGCACCCAGGACGAGTGCATCCTGCACTTCCTGCGGCTGCCCATCGAGGACCCCTACCTGGAGAGCGCCGAGGCCTCCCTGGGGCCCCTGGCCTACCAACCGGTCCCCTTCAGCCAGTCTGGAAACCCTGTGATGAGCACTGTAGCCTTCCTGGCCTCCGTGGTCGACCCCCGAGTGGCTTCTGCTGCCGCCAAGGCAGCGCTAGGTGAGGACAGAGAGGTTGGAGGTGACAATATAGGTCCTGTGCCTGTAACCTACTGGTAGTGGTTCTGGAATGGAGCCTTTTCACAGAAATGGGAAAACACAGGTGTAGCTTATAACATGTACATTTAGGTATACCAGGTCTACATCAGCATTGATTATGTATTGTGTTTTTCTGCACTAGTTTTTGGTAGAACAAAATGGAATGGAGTTAAATGTTATGAGCTAAACCTGTGTTTACCTTATTATGACACCTCTGAAAAATGTCCACAGTCAAAGGTGCAACTTGCATCAAAATGTATTTCTACAGTTGGGGGATGTGGCATGTCATTTTTGACCACTAGGGGGGTGTGATGATAAAAGTGTGTGTGTGTGTTTTTAAATAAAAAAATAATGCGTTGATACACTACCTATCTAAATACCCTAATAAGAAGAGTTCCTAGCTTGTGACCTCACACGAGAGGGGTTGTGGCGCCTAACATGGCGTGCTCTGTCTCCAGAGGAGTTCTCCCGCGTGCGCGAGGAGGTGCCCACTGAGCTGGTGGAGGCCCACGTGAAGAAGGTGCAGGAGGCGGCTAGGAGCACCGGCAAGGTGGACCCTGCCTTCGGCCTGGAGAGCAGCGGCATCGCCGGCACGGCCCCCGAGGAGCCTGAAAAGACTGGTGAGTGACGTAGTGGGACTCGTTAAAGCCTTGTGTGTCACAGGTGTGTCCTGTAGACACAAGACAGACTGGTGGCGTGAAGTCGCTTGTTTAAATCCCCCCCATTGAATCGGCAGGGCAGTAAACTGTTCTGTTTGGTGTTTAACATTGATGCATAACGCTGCTTATTTTACTAGGCTTGTGCCTATTGGCGATCGTATATTGATGAGGTAGGGAGTAGTTAATGTTATGGATATGGTTTGGATTGTGATATTCAAGATGATAAGATGTTAAACGGAGCATGATATTGTGCCACCAAACAGTCTTGGCGCCTTGTGGCGTGTCTATTTTTGTATGCTAGACCATATACCTGAGTGCTTTGAAATTTGTGATCTTTATAGCTGCTCTTCTACATGCACTGTTTCACAAGCACAACGCTGGTGTAATCAACAGATTCACTGAAAATAAATGTTTTTATATGCCTTGAACATTAACCAAGACTACCATAACACTCCTCGTTTCACTAGACAAGGGCATTTCCTGGTTGTTCAGAGAAAATACAATCGGCTATCTTTTAATAAATACTTTTTCTATCAGATCAAACTGTTTCCTATGCACAGTATTGGTGTAATTAAGAGATTTGCTGGAAATACATTTTTTTTTATGCTTGGAACACTAAGCCACAACGGACGCGGAGAGTTTTCATTGCCGTCCATGCTGGTATTTCCCTGGCGTGCTGTGATGTAACTCCCCCCACCCCCCTCCTACTCTCGCCGCCCACTGGCAATCGGATCGCATATCGCGATCTCCAGTAGCCAAAATGGACAAGATGAAAATCTGAACGATCGCCCAACCCTGTTTTCTACCCAAATTAATACTTGATACTACACGTCAGCTTTCAAAGAAGGCCCACCTCTGTTCAACCACAAGGGGGCAATAGAGCGGTACCATTGAATGCATGTGTGGTGGGATTAAAACGGCAGATGGGGTGAAGTGAAGGAGAGAGGTGTAGCTCAAAACTGGGTCATTGTGCTCTTCCCCTCCAGCCCCACAAGCCACTACTACACACGAGTTAATGTCAATGCGTTCTACCAACACAACTGCAATCAATGGACTTAAATGCGCTCAACGCCCTAAAGCCCTCTCCCAGCACATACCACTCAATATTCAGCATAATGATGTGCTCCCTTGACGCACTTTACTACGCGAGTACCCCAGTTTAGCCTGGTGGCTTGCGCAAACGCACACTTCCACTTCCTCCCCATGAACCCATTTACAGTTAAATACCATG
>JAODLI010000008.1:4340180-4355180 GCA_027575585.1 Percopsis omiscomaycus | reverse complement strand
CCCCCCCCCCCCCCCCCCCCCCCCCCCCCCCCCCCCCCCCCCCCCCCCCCCCCCCCCCCCCCCCCCCCCCCACGGGAGAGAATAGGGAAAGAAAGGCGACAAAGGCTTATTGAGATTTGATAATGAAGGAGTGAGACAGACTGACAATTCATTGTTAGTGCAGGTTTCTTTTTCTGCTAGTGCAACAGTTGTCTGTGGCCCTGAGTCTAGAATAATAGTGTTCCATTACCACCACTGGACGTACGGAGGTTTTGAGCCCCTAATTCACATTATTTAAAGCTGCAGTTAGTCCTTACTATGCAATTCTTTAGTTGAAATCATTATTTCATTTGTGGTTTTCAGTAATAACTACTGACACTTAGTTCAGAGGGGCTCCTCAGACAGAGGGACTGATATGAGCATGTTATCTTTCGGAGACGCTCTACAGGAAGTGATGCTCTTAGACACTATCAATCAATGAGGCTGGGCTCTGTGGCTGCTCTACCGTTTCTGTAGTTCCAACTAGCAAAACAAGTGGACATTATGAAGAACAGCACGCTCAATATGCGTTTTATAATTTTATTACTGTGTAAGTTATCAGCAGGCCTCTTTGTCAATGTCAAGTAGACACTGACTTGGTGATTAAATGCATTAGAATTCTGACCTTGAATCTCAATGTTGTACGTGGAAGTATGTATCTAGTTAAACTCGTGGGCCAGTGAATAAAAAAAAAAGTGTCACGAATGGAGATGGGGAAGTTCAAGATTCTTATACCAGTTTATTGAAAACACTTGACAAGTGCTTTAGTGTATTAGCAGCCAGTTCTGTATTTTTGGATAACACAAACACTTTATGGTAAATGACACCACAGTGGGATCGGCAATCTTTTGAATAAAACCTGATATGACATCATCGTGCACAAAGACAGTCAGATAAACTGGAAACAAGACTTAGTAATACTTCATTGTCATAATGATCTCCTACAGACACACTGGTCTCTAGTTAATACTTAATCTGGCAACAAAAGAGAGCCCCACAGGGTCGCGGTGTCATGTTACTGCGTACACATGGCGACCAAACTGTCATGTAGCTACACCTAACGCAGCCCTGTAAGTTGTATGGATGTGCATGACAACCGTTATACATTTTAGTGCTGTGACAATAGTCAATGTCCTGACAATTGTTAGTTTGAATAATCAAGTAAATCCCTGTAATCACTCCTTATTCTCCCCCCACCCTCTATCCCCAGTTATCCCTTGTTGAGGCTTCCCTTGCCCGGGACAGGTCCTGTGGAATTCACCACAGGGGTGCGAGACTACACTGTCCCTTCCCATGAGCCTCAGGGAGACCTCGGAGAGCGACCAGACTGGGTAAGACCAGTCTGCACACACATACAAAAGTCTTTCAACAAAGATGGAGGCTCATAAATAATGAGTGCAGAGGGCTGGTGCGAGTCAAGCTTATAGCAAGCGTACTTGGCAACTTGCCAGTATGCTACAGGGGAATTCTGGCCAATTGTTTTGATTAGATTATGGTCACAAATGGCCGCCACTCTTGGGAGAGAGGATGAGGAAATTAACCATCCTATTCAAAATTGCCCAGAATGTAATTGCTAAGCAGCAGGGTGACATTTTAGCCAGGAATATATGACAACGTATAAAGTCTTATTCTAATGTTTCCAGCATGTGTGTTTGCATCTTATATGTGCTAATATGCATCTGTGTATAATTCTTTGCGTGACTGTGTACCTCATTGCCTTATTTCTACAAAAATGTTGTTGCTCCATGGAATCAGTCAAATGTTTTTAGGCTTTATATGTACTCCCATGTTAAAAAGTTTGGAATCACTCGAAAAATGTATTGTTTTCCATGAAAGTTCTGTTTATCAGTCTAATAAGTTGTAAAATTAAAAGTAGTCGAGTCATTCGCAAGGTTGGAAATACCAATTATGTGCTTCACATTTTGCTTTCATCAAAGAATCCTCCATTTGCAGCAATTACTTACATGCAGACTTTGGCATTCTAGCTGTCAATTTGTTGAAGTAATCTTCAGAAATGTCACCCCAAGTTTCCTGAAGTACTTCCCATATATTGGATTGGCTTGATAGGCACTTTTTATATACAATATGGTCAAGCTGCTCCCACATCAGCTTGATAGGGTTGAGATCTGGGGACTGTATTGGCCAATCCATTACAGAATAGCAGCAGACTGCTTCTTCCCTAAGTAGTTTTTTGCATAATTTGGAGCAGTGCTTTGGGTAATTGTTCTGTTGTAGTATGAGACTGGTTCCAAACTCCATCCACAGGGTATGGCATGGCAATGCAAAACGGAGTGATAGCCTTCTTTGTTCAATATGCCTTGTACAAATATCCCACTTTACCAGCACCAAAGCATCCCCAGACCATCACATTTGCTTGACAGATGGCTCAGACTTGGTTGTCTATCTTTTTTCCAGTCATCCTCCAATGTCCGTCTCTTTGTCTTTTGAAACTCGGCCTAGAAGGCCAGCATCCCGCAGTCGCCTCTTAACTGTTGAGTCTGAGACTGGTGATTTGCGGGCATTGCCAGCTGAGGACCTGTGAGGCGTCTGTGAGGGTTTTCTAATGGTGACTTGGTCTTTTAACAAGATAATTTAGGATTAGCTAACACAAAGTACTCTTTGAACACAAGGAGTGACAGTTTCATATTCCATAAACATCAGTCGTTTGTAGTTACGATCTAATTTCCATTGAAATAAAATACAATTCTTTCAGACATGAGGGGGTTTCTTAGTGATTCCAATCTTTTGAACGTTGGTGTATCCATTGTGTGTGTGTGTGGGGGGTAGTACCGGGGTCCTCCGGTGGCCTACGTCCAGCAGGTGTTGGTGAAGGCAGCCGTGTCTCCGTGGGACAGCAGCCTTGTGCCGGTGGATGTCTTCCGCTCGCCGCTGGGCCGCGTCTTTAGCCTGCTGGAAGAGATCAGGAACCACATGCACTCTGACAGGTGAGACCCTCGTGCACTCTTGACAGGTGAGCCGATTGCACCAGTGAAGCGTGCATGTGGCAGGTGGTTTGTTTTTCATTTACATTTTTCCCCACTGCCTGTGGGTTGCTGGGGAATTTCACCACCCCCCCGCACTCTATATAATTTGCTCGTGATATACATTGCATGGCATTGATCGTGCAGTTATAAACATATTCATATTATTATTGATACACTTATTTTGTATTAATCTGTCCTGTTAAACGGATGCTGCAAAAAGGCGACTAACACGAGCACTGTGGACCGTAAAAAATTACTAACTGAGTACATTTAAATCTAAATCTCAATCTAAATGACCTAGTAATCGGAATTGGCATAGAAAAATGCAACTGGTGCGTCCCTATTCCAAACAACAGTTAACAAACTTGTATGAAGACGTACGGCTGGTTTATGATCCCAGTAGTACATCCACCAATTACCCCTTTGCAAGACAAGAGGTTGACATCATACTAAAATAATTAAGCCATGACCTTGAGCTAAAAAATAAAAAAGCAGTTCATGGCTGATAGTTAATTATTCTGTGTGAGGTACAAAGCTTGGCCGTTGCTATGTCAGGTTTTCTGTTCTCTGAAGGGCCTAATAATTATACAGATAGGGACTGATACGAGTATGTTATCTTTAGGTCTGCTGAGTAAATATTTTGTCCTTTGCCTAACATAGATATTATATTCTTTTTAAAAAGCATTTACGTGAATCTTGTGAACCTTTTTAGAATTAATGTTTAAATAATGAAATTTTCATAAATCATGTTTTATCATATTTTAAAATGATACATTTTCTTGATCCAAATGATCCAATATTAAAATGCCTTTGTTGGAAAAATTAATTCATCCTGTGCTTCCAGTAAACGGTGTGACCCCCTCAACCCCCAATGACTTTCACTGTTGATCAGCCTTGTACCTTGGCTAGGAGGATTTTAGGCCTATTACAGAACTGCTTCAACTCAGTTTGTGGGCTTTTCTTGCATGTACTCACCGCTTCAGGTCCTGACACTACATTTCTATTGAAGAAAAGGCCTGGACTTTGACTCCTCCTAGTCCACAACACTAAATGCTGGAGTTGTCCTCAGAGCGGTTTAGCACGCACCAGTTCCTTTTTCAGCATGCAAATGAATAGCTCTTATTTGGATATGTAATAATAGTGCTATCCTATCTTTTGATAGCTGTTGGGCTAAGTGAAGCCAAAAGGACAGTGTTTTATTGCTCCTCCCCTCCCCAGCTCTGGGATGAGGAGTCTGGAGGCGCTGTGTCTGCAGGTGACAGACCTGTTGCCAGGACTGCGGCGCATGCAGTCGGTCCTGCCCGAGCACGGCTGTCTGCTGGTTTCCCCCGGCAACTACTGGCAAAATCAACGGGAGCTGTTCGACTCGGACCCAGACCTCCTCAGAACCATCCAGAAGCACGAGCCCAAAGGCCTCCACACCTCGGCCACGCTCCGAGGTAGGGAGGACAGGGGAGCCCCAGTGAACGTTTGGAGTCGTGAAACCCTCCCCTTCCCAACAGAGTTTCTGAGACGCAGTTGAGATGTGCAATAAATGTGCAGTATACATCTAAAACACAAACCATGTTTTAATAGGAAGATAGAATAACGGGTTAAGCTAACGCTCTGTATCCAATTTACACAAGCTCAAGGTAACCATGGTGTAGAACAAGAAGTGAGGGGAGGCATGGAGAGAAAGGAGGGGATTGTGGGTATCAGAAAGCTAAGAGGCTTTGGTATCAAGAGAGAAGAAGATGTTTAAAAACCTTACCCAGTGGCATATTAAACTCAGTGTCCCTTCCCTGCAGAGCCAGTTCAGGCTCAGCGTGGCACACACTAGTCCCTCTTAGTTAGTGTTGAATCGGGGCTGGTGTTTAGGTTGTTTAGGTTACCTTGTTGGTCCCTTCCCTGCGTCCACATGCTCACCAACAGCTGGTCTCTCTTGAGTTGCCTTTATCAGAAACGACACTGCTTCTTAGTAGTTTGTCCCATGTTGACAGAACAATCCTTGCCTGTGTTTCAGACCTGCTGTTTGGCGTGCCCGGGAAGCACACAGGGGTCAGTCACTACAACACGAAGAGAGTGGTGACTTACACCATCACCATAGCGCTGGGCAGCTACGACACAAGGTGAGCTTCACGTACAGATCTTTTGTTTAGCCTGCCAGTTTGGAGATGCTGTAACCTGTAACGACCTAGTTTAGTGCCAGCCACAGTGAAGCTCTTCTCTCTCCGTTTGTCACGCTTCACCGTGTATCATCGGCTAGCTAACAAAGTTTAGCTACAGCTCATAATAAAGCTTAAGAAGCGACAGTAGGTGATTTACGTGTGTGTGTGTGTGCGTGTGCGTGTTCAGATTCCTGGGCAGTCTGCGTGCACGCCTGAAGCAGCTGCACCCGTCTGCCAACTGCAGCCTGCTTGAAGACCACATGGTGCACGTGCACTTCAAGGAGGAGATAGGCGTGGCGGAGCTGATCCCCCTGGTCACCACCTACATCATCCTGTTCGCCTACATCTACTTCTCTACACGTCAGTCCCTGTTGCCACCCTCTTTCATTTGTTCATTCTTTTATTCCATTCATTATTTCTCTTTTTCTGTTTCTTTCATTATTTTCATTATTTCTCTTTTTCTGTTTCTTTCATGATTTCCATTGTTTTCTTTTTCATTCATTTTTCTTTCTTTTTTGATCTCTTGCTTATTTATCATTCATTCAATATTTCTCTTTTCCTTTCTGTTTTAGCCAATATTCTCTCTCTCTTTTTTTTCTTCTCTCTCTCCTCTCCTAATTTATGAATTGCACACACAGTGTGAGTGTGTATGTGTGCTGCATTCTACTCTACTGAACCTCTGTCAGGACTAGATGCTCGCCAATACAAACATTAGTTGCGTACACACACTCTCACCACTGTACTCTTATGTGTTTTCATAACCAAGAGAGTTCCTCATGTAGATAAGCTTAGGAATGTGTGTACAACATCCTATTTACCTTTTTATGTTTTTCATGTAAACGGAGTACGTTTCAGTTTGTATTTGTCACATGTAACTTAAAAGAGGATGTAATGGGATAACTGATAATGTAGCAATGTGGTTTTACAGTAGAGGAAACAAATGAGCCAGCTGTTAAGATAAAGGATTTTAGTTCAGTTCTGGTGTCAACGTGGCAAGGTTTCCTCCCTGCCTGCCAGCAACACATCCTTTCTGTCCCCAGGTAAGATTGACATGGTGAAATCCAAGTGGGGCTTGGCCCTGGCTGCCGTGGTAACAGTCCTCAGCTCCCTACTCATGTCTGTAGGACTGTGTACACTGTTTGGACTGACCCCCACACTCAATGGAGGGTAGGGACTCTCTCTCACACACATTTACAGAAGGCATGTCCACAAATATTGACTGTCCAATTCTCCGCATTGACGTGTTATTGGCAGATGATAATGTTTTTCTCCAAATGGGTAAAAAATAAAACCCTTGAGTTACGCTTTCAAATAGCACTGGTCGGGGAGGGGTTCTCCAATGGGGCGGGGATATATGGAGATATTGGTATTTAGTAGCTGGCCAATCAGACAAGACGCTTGAGGAAGTGTGCAGCATGGCGTGATAACGGCACACTGTCAGGCAACCACTGGCTGTCATTTACATATAACTCCACTCTGTGTGTGCATGCCTCTCCACAGATGTTTGACTTGACCTAGTTTTACACTTAAAGCTTAAATTGTAATTCTAAAGCTGCTATCGACGACCTATTTTCTTTAAAAAAATAACTTGCTTTCTAGCATGCCAATATACAAATGTGTTATGTTATGTTGATGCTCTAGTGGTCGGTTAAAAAAACAAATATCTTGGAATAAGTAAGCAAGTTCTTTTTACAGACCGACACCCACAAAAAAGGGCACTTTTTAACAAAAGAAAATGAATGACTCCACCCTACCACTACCACACGCATATTACACTAAGACCAGCGTAAGGCCAAATACTGCGTCCTTCCATTTTCAGTGGCTTTTAAGATGTCTGTCTAGTTTAATAGTGGAAGCTAGGCGTTTTTTTGACTCATTGTGGCGCAATTAAATCCATGCTCTTTCTCTCCCTCTCTCAGTGAGATTTTCCCTTACCTGGTGGTAGTGATCGGCCTGGAAAATGTCCTGGTTCTTACAAAGTCTGTAGTGTCCACACCTGTTGACCTGGAGGTCAAACTACGCATCGCTCAGGGTGAGTTTGTGTTCCCTACCAGAGGATTTAGTCTCTAAATCGATCTGGGACAGTCAGTTTAATGATTCGTATGATTCCTCTTGTATCTCCACAGGCCTCAGTAATGAAAGCTGGTCTATCATGAAGAACATGGCCACTGAGCTTTGCATCATCCTGATTGGATACTTCACTCTGGTGCCAGCTATCCAGGTAGGTCACAAGTCACAAAACATGAAGTTTTCATGCAAGTTACTGGTCAGTTTTCATGCAAGTCAGTTTTCATGCAAGTTACTGGTAGCGGCATCTCAAATCCCACTAAAACATAAAAATGCTAGTATTTGAAGGCCAGTTTATGGCGTGACGTGCCCAGGGAACAGCAGCAGAATTCTTTGTGCCCAGTTGCTACTTATCTCTCAGGCGTTCCTCAAGGCCTAAAGTTGTTATCGGTTGTGTGTTGCTATCAGTGCGTGGTGCTGCAATCAGACACTTCCTTAGATAAATGAAGGTTCTCTGACATACACACACCCACTCTGTGTCTTCCTAGGAGTTCTGCTTGTTTGCTGTGGTCGGCCTGGTGTCTGACTTCTTCCTGCAGATGTTCTTTTTCACAACAGTACTATCAATAGACATCCGCCGCATGGAGGTGAGACACAATAACTTCCATGTTTGCATATACAGACTCACTTAACCCACTGACTCAGTTAATACACACTTTCTTTATCTCGCACACACTGGCTTTCTCACACATGTTAGTCACATTGCTGCGATGGTCTTCACACACGCACATAGTTCTCAGGATCAGTGTTTTTCTAACAAGTGCTTCTTTTATTGCAAACCCCTTAACGCCTGGCATATTTTCTCCTGGCACACATACTGGCATTTAGCTCAATGCCTTGCTAACAGGGAATTATCTCCATAAGCTGGGTGGAAAGCCTACTCGGTCTACGTTTGCACAAAATCCTTAGTAGCTATGAAAAACGTGAATATCTAACGTTGGGAATGCAGCGGCAGGCCTGTTTTTCTCACAGCGGAATTGTGCTTTTTGTTAAACCTCGACTCTCTAGCTTCCTTACCTCCTGTATGAAGTCATCAACATTATCTATAACTCTGGCAAACATTATCTATTGTTCGCTTAGCAGAACTAGATCAAGATTTTCATGAAGTTTAATTTAATATATTTTTATGTTCTGGATTAGATTATTAAAATATACCTTTAAAAAAAAATGTAATTCTTCAACAACAAAGCAAGTAATTTAGGAATACATACTGCTAGTTGAGAGTCAGATCAGCTTTGCAGAGACATAAGAATGATTTTGTAAAGCATTATTAGCCAATGGTAGATTAATACAATTTGGAGTCGCTGGTCCAGCACCTCAGGTAAGGAAGCTACAGAGTCATGGGTTAACCAAAACTTAAGTAACGCTTTTCATTTTATTTTTGTACTAGACTTGTACTATATATATATACTATAAACAATTCCTGTCAATTTTCCCATTCAAGTTGTTCCACATTTTTCCCACATTTGACTTTCTTTTCAACTCTACCTCCTCTTGTCTCTCTCAGCTTGCTGACCTCAACCGCCGCCTGCCAGCCGAGGCAGGCCTTCCTCCCCCCAAGCCAGGCCCTCTGAGACCTCGTGAGGTGCCCCCTCCCCCGCGCCCCTCTCCCCACACCATCACCCTGCAGACCCCGGCCTTCAGGAACCTCCGGCTGCCCAAGAGGCTGCGTGTGGTCTACTTCCTGGCGCGCACGCGCCTGGCTCAGCGCATCATTATGGTGGGGATGCTGCATCGGTATCTTATTGCGTTTATGCCAATGCCACAGCGCAAATGACTTCATTCATTGGCTTGTAAAACACGTTTTCCTACTTTCTGTTCCCAGACTGGCACAGTGATCTGGATTGGCATCCTGGTCTACACCGACCCAGCGGGTCTCCGCACCTTCCTGGCTGCCCAGGTGTCGGAGCAAAGCCCTCTGGGAGACCCAGCGGGTGGTGGCCTGCCACCTCACTTGGGCGTAGCCCCTGTCTTCCCTGGAGGAGACCCCACGAGCACCCTGGGTGTCCTCCCCGCTCCCGAGCCCACCCCCTTACCAGAGAACCAATCGCAGGGCCACCACGGCTCGGCCAGGGCGGGCCCCCTCTCCCAAGCCCCGCCTGCCGTGCCCCAGATCACTTGGGGGTCCGAGGATGAGGAGGGATGGAGAAGGCTGTCTTTCAGGCACTGGCCCTCGCTCTTCAACTACTACAACATCACATTAGCCAAGCGGTGGGTCCAAACCAGAAGGCTGTATTCTGGTTAATTTCCATACTACAAGCTAACAGACTCCATGAAAGGTAGCCAGTGGCTGTAAGGGATACATATACTGCATACTTACAAACCTGGACTGTCCTGAGTCCCAATTTACACAACACTTTGTCCTTAAACACTAAAACACCATGTGGTCCTTAAACACTGCATTGTTAACTATAATGCCCCTAATGCTTCGCCAGAAGTTACACAAGCACCCTTGTTGTATTGTTCTAGATGTTTTTGTGTTCGAGTTTACAACCTCATTGGAGTGAATTCTACATTTCACTATATTCACTATATCTACTGGCCAAACAAGACATACAAATAATGGCTGACTGGAGCTAACATTTGGCAAGGGAATTGGTGGCGATTTCTCAGTCTGGTGTTTTGTGTAATGGCGCTGTTTATTGCCCTGTTTTTTTCCCACTTCTAGAATAAAGAAGCAAGTTGGACATTCTCACAGTTGTACACTTGGCTTATACATACAGTAGATGTTTTAAACAATGTTTTAACTATTTTGAAAAGCGCAGTTCAATCTGCGCTCAGTGTGTGCGCGCAGATTGAACTAAAAGTACTGAGTTCCACTAAAAATGAGACCTTATTCTGTGAGATAACTTGTGTTGCTGTCTGTTTCCAGATACATCAGCATCCTGCCTATCATTCCTGTTTCCCTGCACGTCAGCCCCCAGGAGGCCATTGAGACCCGTCACCCACAGGACACAAGGCACCCCCCACCTCCCATCCCCAAGGTCTCCACAGACCTACAGACGGACCTCACACTCTACAAGTCAGTGCACAAACCACTTTAAACAGATCTCATTTCATATCGACTCATTTTTTTTTGTGATATTTTATTTTGTGATTTCTTGAATGATTTTTTTTTTTTTTTTTTTTATTATTTGTATTATTATTATTTGGGTCTGAAATCCAATTGCCTGTCCTCTAGACCAACCCTTCAGGTGAAGTCATGGCAGGACACACAGAGGTTACACAGAGTCCTTATGTTGATGCCAGGTAGAGATTATTCGATTCGATTAGATACACAAACAAGCAGGCACACATTCACACAAAGAACATGATGCTCTTCTACAACTATATAAAAACATTGTTTTTTTTTAAGTGATAAAAACCCATTTAGTTGCGCATATTCTATAAGAACATACTGCAGATTGTATCTAAATGTAACTTTGTGAAGCTTGTATTTAGGTCTGTAGAAGAAACGTCAGAAGACATGTGGTTCGGGGTCGACTGAAGTTCAAACTGACACCACGCCCACTGACTCAGTAACCTCACCACATTGGCTGGCCACATTGAATGCTGTGGATCAGTTATGTCACAGTGGAAACAGTTCTGCAAATACCGGTCCTCTTTCTATGAATTCACTGTAATGCAGGCTGGGGAAAAAAAGGACCAAATACTGTCTGTAGCTCGTGTGTAGGAGGCCAGGGAAAGCAAACGTGTTCAAACATGTTCATAGGCCCCATTATGAGAGATGACATTCACCACCAGCAATTTTGACTTTTTAGCCTGCCAACTGCATTCCTTTAGCAGAATAACAGTTGTCCCAAAATACCGGACTCATCTTTTGTTGTTGCTTTTGTGATACGCTATAAACTCCGGTTGACAGGAGGAGAGAGCGAGATTTCTGTCTGCTTGTGTTCACTACCTGGTTGTTTTGTCACATTTAAAGATGAGGTAATGTGGTTAGGTTCATGGGGTGTATCCCTGGGCCAGTAGAAAGAGCCACGTTGTCCTGTTCAGATGATCCTGAGATTGAGAAGGCCATTGTGCTAAAGGTGAACACACACACGAACGAGAAGTGTGCAAAATAATAACCATAAGCATTGTCATAGTAATTGTAGTAATAGTAATCAAAATACATATACATATATTTTTAAATGCTATAAAAAAAGTATATGCAGTAGCATTGATAATATTAGTGAAGGTAATACCTGTCCTAAGTAATTCTGTTAACTATGGTAAAATTATATTGGTATTTTTCATTTATTAAATACATCTTCACACACATTCTGATGGCTGTGTCCTGCCACATTCCTCAACACCACGTTTCACCATTGTGGTAAAATCTTCCACACTGTAACAAATCACAATTCCGCTGCTCAAGGGACAATGTGACGCATTCTTTCCCATGTCCGCCAGCTCTGGGAGAGATGACAAGAAGTCATAATGTCATATTTCTCCTCCACTGCTTTAAATGGAGCCTCTGTTTCCCTGTGCGGGCCATAGCCATGCCGCCACCATGCTTGGTATGGGTTCACAAACAATGCCCTGTGTAGCTCAGGGACTACCTTCCCCATGTGGCTCAATGGCTGGGTTATATTGGCAGCCCTGCCAATAGTAAGGCGTATGTTTTCAACATGACTTTTAGATTGTCTCTACAAAATGTCCTCCAGGCTATTATAACAGCCAGTAGAATGTTCTAGGTCCTTGTATGCAGGTCCTTGTATGCAGCCGGAGAAACCAATGGAAGATGTGGCATCTTAGGCAGGTCATCATGCAGTGCTTTGCCAACCTTTTTATTGAGGCTAGCAGGTGTTAAATCCACTGAGGTGTTTGTTTGTGTGACGGCACATTATAACCATGCACTCGCCACCCTTGGGCCCTATTATTGTATATGTAGTAGCTCTGCCCCCAGTGGCCATATAACAAACTACACCCTTAACTTCTGCTGAAATCAGCTGACTGTGTCTTACCAGGTGTCAAACTTTGAGCATTCTGGAACTGGGATAGAAAAAGTATTCTATCAAATATTCCCCTGTGCTCTAAACCGCAAACCACTGTCTTCCTCGGTGTGCCTCCAGGGTGGCAGCCCTGGGCTTGGCGGCAGGCGTGCTGTTGGTTCTGCTGCTCTTCTGCCTCTACCGGGTTCTGTGCCCGCGGAACTACGGGCAGAACGGCGTGACTCACGGCCGCCGCCGCAAGGGAGACCTGCCCTGTGACGACTACGGCTACTCCCCGCCCGTCAGCGAGATCTCACCGCTGCTGCTGAGAGGACACAGCATGGTGAGACGGACACACAACCAATGGGTGTCCGGCTAGGGAGCCTTTTCACAGAGGCGTCATAGGAGGGAAACACACAGGTGTAGTTCATTAGACGAACGGTGTATTGGCTATAGGGTTCAAACCCTCGTTAATGTTAGGAGCTACACCTGTGTTTGTAAGAAAAATATGATATTGATATCATAAATATAAGGATGTATTATAACGTTATGCTGTCTCTGTCGGCGTCAGGACATCGAGTGTCTGGCCAGCGACGGGATGCTGCTGGCCAGCTGCTGCCTGGCTGGACAGATCAGGGTTTGGGACGCCCAGACAGGAGACTGCCTCACCGTCATCCCCAGTCACGGGTGAGCGGGTCACCCAGGGTTCCCTCGGCCCATTACATTGATCCAAATGACTCGGCACAATACTAATAGCTAGCTAGCTAATACTAATAACTAGCCACTCATCCGGCCCTCTCTATCTCTCTCTCGGCCAGGCTGAGGCGGAGCAGCAGCAGTGGCTGCTGGGATCAGAGGGACGGCTGGGACGTGATGGGCGGGGCCACGGAGGTAGAGACCCTCGGCCTGGAGGCCTGCGACCCGTCCCTCGGCAGGGACGTCCCGCCGGAGCAGGAGGGCTACCCCCTGCGGCGGCGCACGCCCCTCGCCCAGCCGGCCCTGTTCACGGACCAGCCCGACCTCACCCCCCTGATAGACACCAACTTCACCTCCCAGCCCCCATCCCACCTGGCCACGCCCCCCCGCGGCGGCTTTGACTTCGGGGGCCTGGTGGAGCGTGCCTACATGGAGCACGAGCCCTCGCCCTCCGCCTACCCCTCCCCCTGCTCCTCGTCCACCTCCCCGTCCTCCCCGCTGGCGGCAGCGCACCTCCAGAGGCGGCGCAGCCTCGGGGACGCTGCCCCGCCTCCCCAGCCCCTGGAGAGGGCCTCCTCTGTGGGCCCACAGGCCACGGCAGACTGGGCCAGCTCCGTGTGGGCCATGGAGCTAAAAGGGAACCTGATAGCAGCGGGAAGGAGCAGCGGGAAACTAGAAGTGAGGGGAAACACAGCATGACATCTGATTATGTATGAAGGACTTATGACACCTAGCCTTTAGACACACGTGTTATTTAGCAGCCGGTAGGGTGTATAGTAAGTAGGTCTGTGTATTGGCAAGGACCTCGCGGTACGTCGCGATCTAAATTCCATTCCAATTTATTAGAACGATATTTGCATTGCTCTGTGTTTTTAAGTCCGTTTAAAACATGAATTATGTATTGATATGATGTATATGAAATGTGATTGAATTATATCCTTCATTTGTATATCCATCCCTGTCTTGTTCTGTATATTTTCCTTTTTTTTTTCTTTTTGTATCGATACGTGGGGCTGCAAAATCAAATGTATTACGGTTGATTTTTTTTTTGGGCCCTCATACTAAGTATAATGTAGGGGGAAGGAACACTTGCAGTAAGCCCCTGGCGGGGGAAAAACAGTTTTCATCGGAGAGATCCAAATACCTGTAAAAACACACACACTCTAAAGTTAACAGCATTCATCATCGCTCTGGCCGGTCTACCAGTATTCAGTGGTGCTCATTTTAAAAAAAAGAAACAAGTCCTGCATTACCATCCTCACTCTTTTGAGATCTTTTATTTTTGCAATGTTTTGTAATCTCATTGTTTTCTATATAGCATTGTAAAGAAGGTTGTTGTTTTCTTGGCATATTCAAATCAATTTCTTACTGCTTCTTGTAGCTGTGGGATGCAGTAGAAGGGTCCTTACGCTGTTGTAACGAAGACAGTGTCTCCGGAATCACAGCTTTGGCTTTCCTCAACAACAGGTAACGCACAAGCACACGCACAAGCACATAATGTACAGTATTTGGTAATGAAGACGCACACTTGTGTCTCCACTCAGGATCGTAGCAGCCCGGCTTAATGGATCTCTGGATTTCTTCACTGTTGAGATCCACAAGCCTCTGGGTTTGTTACAGTACAGAGGTGAGGTTGAAACACAACCACACTGACACTGTACACACTTCTGTGTAAAAGTTAGACCTGCCAAATGCTGTGAAACCTTTTATCTGTAGTCCTGGTGGACCATAAGAGCCTTTCATTTAGGGCTACATGTCTGTGTAGTACCTGAGAAATGAAGTCAACAATATATATCCTCAGGTGTTTAATGTCCCACTGTAACGTGTGTGTGTGTGTTTCAGGGCCCCCCGGGCGTGGCAGCCTGCCCCCCTCCCCCTGCTACAGCAGCGAGGACGTGATCACCTGCCAGCTGACCCGCTCAGTGCAGTGTGCCCACCAGAAGCCAATCACCGTGCTGAGAGCGGCCGCGGGCCGCGTGGTGACCGGCAGCCAGGACCACACCGTCAGGGTGGGTTCTACATGAAACCTTAAGGTTTCTTAAGGTGCCTTAAGAAAAGAGTTGGACCAAAAACTGACTTGTACATAAAGTATGTCATTTATTATTCTAAATGAGATGGAGTCAACTCGCTGTGTAGGTACAGAATGAGCTACATTGGCATTACCCCCCCCCC
>JAODLI010000008.1:4312213-4340080 GCA_027575585.1 Percopsis omiscomaycus | reverse complement strand
ATGCTGTGTTGTTTGTTGTTTAGTAGCAGTAATATGCAGTTATTTGCCGTGTCCCCTGTATTTTTGGATGGTTTTCACGAGACCCCCCTTGAAATGACCAGGACCCCTCATTGCCCCCCCAATCAAAAATTTCTGGAGCCACCACTGCCTGTGGCTGGTCCAACCTGTTGAGAACCTCAGAGAAGTTTAACCCATTTTAACAAAACGAATTATCTTATTATATTTCACATGGGCTAAAATAATGGCCCATATGTAATTGTAAGTCGCTTTGGATAAAAGTATCGGCTACATGACCTAATTGTATGCTCACCCATCGTTCTCAAACTACATTTCCAACCAGGCTGTGGAAGAAAATGTCAACTATCTATGTAAACTCTTCAGTGCGAAAGCTGAAATTCACCAAGACTCTTAGGAGAGCAAAAGTAGTGTAACTCGGTCATCAGGTTTGTAATGCGCCTCGCATGGCAAATATTGATTTGCTCGCTTCTCTCGGGCAATTCCCGTGACGGCTACTTGGCTGACAACCTCTCCATCTCGGTGGCTCTCCATCGTCATTTCTGTATGAAGTCGGTCTCTCTCCAGCTCGTATAAATTAGCTCTGTGGCCCTTGAGCCCATCTAGTTCTCATATTTTCTAGAATAATTATGGCTGAAATATCTCTTGTAATCCAATTGCGTTATTTCTAGGGTCTCTTGTGTTATTGATATTTGTTGTCAACTTCTAATGGCTATTGTGTGTAGCATCATTTAATGATACTTGAAGAGGATAACATCTAACAAATGTGTGATCATTATTAGCCAGCAACCCCAGTGATTTGACAATTTCCTTGTTGAATGAAAGTGGGAATTAAATGGCGAGAAAGTACGGATGTAACTCCAAATCACAGTAGGGCTGCACCAATGCGTTTTTGCCACAAGATGGTAGTATATAACCAGGGATATAGCAGTAGCTATAATCTTGACAAGGTCTTCACAAAGTGTGATGTTTAACGCGTTAAAAATTACTTTCAGTAACCTACTAAAACCATGGATGCGTGAACATTATCTTCCATATTGTAACTTCGCCTGACTCTTGGCCATCTGCACAATAGTTTAATTAGGTTATGTATGTCTTTAAGAGTTACTGGGCTTTTAAATCTCAAGAGATTGCAGCAAATCAGCAATACTTAATTATTTTAACATTATCTAACCCCCACCCCTCATTTTATCTGTCTTACACTGGCCCACAAAAACAAAACAACCTTTCCATGTTTGATATATTGCATCAGGTGGGACTTCTATGCTGCAGCAGTTTACAACTAATAAAATGGCTGAATGCTTTTATGTTCATACAAATGAAAGAAGAACACAAGCGCTCTCCTAACAAAGACTGGGCCTGGTCCACAGATTCTTGGTGACTAATTAGGCAGATTAACTAACCTTCTGATTGCCACAACACGGTTCTGTTGTGTGACATCATTTGAATTAATGAGGCAGGTTGATGAGAAACCTGAACTGACGGTAGAAGATGGAAAAGGGTGTTTAGCTCCTGTGAGGTGATGGATAGCGCTCTAATTTCTCTCCCTTTCTTTCAATTATCACCTGCTAGGCCACGGTGACTTTGGCTTGTTCATTAGAGTCACTTTCTTTGCTATATGTAACAGTTCAATTAATGACTTGTAAAAAGTATTAAAATCATGTTTGAGGGAATATATAATTTTATATGACATCTAATAGCCCAATAATTTGAAAAGCTGAAGTAATGCATCTGAATTATTTCAGATGCATTGTGGTGAGTTCCTTGGTTAGAGAGAGAGTAGGATATACTTTATCATTCCTTATTATCTAAGCACTGCAGACAGAAATCGTAGAAAAAAAAATACATAATTTTGACACTTAGCCGATAAGTGTTAAAGGAAACATGTTGTTATCCAAGCTCTTGGAGTATGTGGGCCAGAAGCCCACTTCTCTCAATAACTTCCCATGCTGAAGTGAGAACATTTCTACCACTGTACAGTACCAATTAACATGTGAATATGAATTATAAAAGAAAATACATTTCTTGGTGTGCTTTTTTTAAGCAGAATAAATATTTTAGAATAATTAGTAAGAGAGTTGTGCTTTTCAGTTAAATTGACTGAATTCATGTTAATTTGTTCAGAAAAGATAACAGCCCGCGTCATAACTGTATTGATGTGGTGACATCAAATCTTTAGACCTTTTTCCATGTCAAATCTTCAATGTGCAGCATTTATTTTCTTGTGGCCTTAAAAGGCAGTATTACAAATTGTTTTTAAGGTATAACAACATTGGTTCAGCAGTTTCGTGTCTATAACAGAAAGAGGACATGAGAACATGCTTTCTTAAAGGGGTAGTGCGTATTTATTAGCCACTAGGGGCATAGCTATGGCTCTGTCCCACTAAGTACCACTCACACGCATGCATATTTCCAGTTATCCATTGGTGTTCCGCAGATTTGCATCCAAACAACTAGTTCTTCAGGCCAACAAGCACCGACAATGGTATCGCAACAGGTCAGGGCACTATAGGTGTGTTGAAGTATTTTCCCGATGAGAGCAGCTACACGGAGCTAGATCGGCCATGCACAGTAAACATTCTAAGGGGCATAAAGGAAACAAACCAGTGAATGTGAATTACTTGGCTATTGTGTTTTTATTCTGTAAAGCAATGAATGCAATTAAACAATATGACTTCAAAGACACAATACAGTATTACTGAAGATTCGTTAACTGTCCTGCCTTATCCTGTATGTTTTTTTAAGCTCACATCTCTTTCCCACAAAATGGCATTTCTAATGGCATGAATTGTATCCAGCCGTGTCTCTGTTGATTCATTGAACAATAAAAAGAAGGGCTGAAGATTAGAGAAAGCAATGAGGTGAGTCCTCCAGATCTGTCCTCTGGCAACTCTCCTGGTTCATACCTCTCTCTCATTTCTCTCTTTTCAGACTTTTACCAACCCCATAGCACCCATCGCCGCAACCCCGCACTCATTTAGGGTGACAAAGACTAAACATTGTACCGCCTGGAAAGTGAAATCTACATTTCTCAAAACTGTCATCTCTTCAATCTCGCAGCGACGCTAATGATTCCGGGCACCGCCATTTTGAGACGTGCAATTTAGAGGGAAAAATGAGTCGGGGGAGGGGTGGTGGTGGGGGTGAAGAACGATGCCTCAGACTCATGGAGACTCAAGAGAGAAAAAAAGAGAGAGAAAAAAAGAATGGGGCTTGCTCTGAGTCATTAGTTTGCTGGAAGCACTGCTGTTAAGGGACTAATTGAGTGTCCGTGTGAGCTCGAAGCCGGCCGGGCTCAGAGCTGCCGTCGTCAGCATAATCAGGTGGGCGGTTGGGAGGAATATAGTTTGAGAAAATTAGCCCATATTTCCTTATAGAGGTAATCACTGGAGTCTGATAAGAGCCCACTTTGAGGGGTTCAGCAGACAAGATGGTTGTTGGTACACCTATCTTCAAATAAAGCCAGGAAGTGCATTGAAAAGAAGTTAAGACGGTTGCATCAAGCGCATTCCCCCCTGACAGTTCAATATCAAACAAACATCTGACAACAGGTGAGGAACTGCACGGTTTGTTTATTTTTTCATTCCAAAGCTGCAGTGGCATTCAAATCTTCAAGATGTGGTGGCAACAGCTGTCAATGTTGAATGCTGTATTAAACTGTGATTGTCTTTTTATTTATTTGTTTGACTTATATTGAATCAAAAGAGACCTCACTGAGATTATTGAACTCTTATTGGAGTTCTGGGGCAAAGCTATTTAGCTAACAAGCTAACTAACTACTCCCCATACCAGCTTGTTTTATATTCCTCTCCCTGTTTCAGTGTCTAGTATAGATCAAATGAGTCAAGCTGCAATCACACTGTTGGTTCACACCACAGAAAAAAGACTGCAAAACACTGGTAGCTTACCTCTCTGTGATAGCTGCTCTTGGAGAATCATTATCAGGACATTGATTGTACCTATTGCCCACAGGAGAGGTTTGTCTGAGGACACAGTACTAAGATGCTGCTCTGTCAGATTAAGGCGAACAGCAGTGTTTATAAGGTTAGAGGCGGAAATATGTTCTAGCTGTAAATACTGTTAAACTTTAATCCAACCACCACGGCTGTGTTGAAACCAACACGGAAAGGCACTGTTGTTGATGACCACCAGGTTCTCAACAAATAATGATAGTTAATATGAGTCGCTCGGGCAATCGTGAGAGATCACATGACCCCGTTGGCCAATGGCAAAAGGGTAAACAGAAAATTCTGCTTCAATACTAACCTATGGAGACAGTCCTAAAGCCAAACTTCTGGCTTCAAAATGTCTCTTTAAAAACCAATGGGCGATGTTACACACATGGCATCCATATTTTATACAGTAGGTCTACTGTATGTAATTTGTACCACATGTATTCTTTTAATACTGAGAATTATATAAATGAATTACTGGTATATATTCTTCAGCCTCTTTGGATAAGGGCTACTTGCCTTGTGGTTCTTTAAAGCTTTGGACCAGGCTCTGGACTGCTCTATTCCAGCGTGTCAATGTCTGAGTCTGGACAAAAAGGGTGAGTGGTCCTCACTGGACAGATGCAGGACGAACAGGCTGGGGCAGGCAGAGAACATGGGCACAAATGGCAGCACGTTTGTGAGTGTAATCAGAGTTGGAAGCAGACAGGCACAGGTGGCCTCGTCTCTGGGTGAAAGTGCCAAAAGCGCTGACTCAAGACCTCTACCACTCCGGAACATTCCGGATTCAACCGGTAACACCGACTCACCACCGACCCTTCTGCTGTGGCGTGCCCCTCCTCCTGGATACTGTAGCACTGGGGGTTAGCCAGGGGTCACAAATGCCAGACCCACCAAGCATGCCAACCATAGCGCATAGCTCCCTAGTAACCAGAAGCCCTCGCTGAGGACAGCATGGCAGCTGCCCTGACCCCACTTAGCGAAGGCCAATCATTAACACAGTGAGATTGAACAGTTTGTGAGCAATGTTAGCATGCTATGGAAAGCAGAGTGCTTTGCCTGAGGTTGAGAGGATTTTACCACATCCGTTCAACTTGAGTGGAAATTAATCCCTAATAGGAAGTTTAGCACATAATGCACATCATACTTGTGTGGGGAATAACATGTAAGCAAGGGGAATAAAGTGTGACCTTCTATCTATGATAATACCATTAGGGAATTAGTGAAACATTAGTGAATACAAATGAACAGTCGAGGTGAGAAGGCTGTAACTTAATAAATTATATTGCATTTTATTATTTCACATAGGAATCTATTTATGTTGGAAATTGGGTTTCCCTGGTAAAGAATTGGGTTTAGGTAAACATGCGGTTTTTATTTAACATTATCCTAATATTTTCATTTCAGATTTTGGAAATAAGGCATTCAATTCGTCAATGCATTGTCACCAGATTGTCACGTTCGCTACAATTGACCACATTAGGGGTGAGCAGAAAATAGGAGCAGTAGACCTAAATAATTCTGAACTGCCCCTTTAAGCCAAGCCAGCCACAGTTTGTAACATGTAATATGTTATCTTGTGTGCCGTTTGAGGCCTCAATATAGAGTAGCCAAACTGTTTATTAAGGCTGGTTTGGTCTGTCATGCACGACAGTTACATTTGATCAGAGGGAATTTCACAAGAGGGAATGAATCGTGTGAAGTTTCCGGCAAGCCAGGCGTGCTTCTTACAACTGCAATTTCTCTGTCATTCGTCTCAGTATGAAAGGCTCTTTCATGAAAATGCTTATAAAAAAGGCAGTGAAAGCCTATCAGATGAAGAAATGTAATAGTGTGCTTTCACACTGAAGCCATTTTAGGGAAAAGGGAGGTGGTTTTCAGCTCAGTTGAGAGGATTGGATGGGGGTCTTGTTACTGCGCGTTTGTGTTTCTGCACTGCTGTTTATGAGGCCTCCCAAATGTGTTGCGGTTTATGGCACACAAGTTATCCCAAACAAGTCTCTGGGCAAGCTGCCAGCGCCTCCCCACAGTTAGAATAAACATTGTCAAAGTTACTGCGGGATTATAGAAGGATGGAGTTTTTGAATTTATACTTGACTTATAAAATAACCACTTGTATCAATTTTTCATTTACTTTGAGTTGGTTGAATACAATATTTGTGTTCACGAGTGTGGCTGGAACTTACATGAAAATTTAACATTGACATTACATTATTATATTCAAGCTAAAAAAAAATGTATTTGCATATTAGCCATTATTTTGGAATAAATACTGTACATAATATTATTGATGTACGTCATGTATGCAAGAACATTTAGATTTGTGATAGGAAGGTAGCAAAATGATGTGAGGTAATTCCAGGATGGAACGCAAGTCTCTTGGTCAATTTCTGCTCTGCTCAAATGTGGACACACACTTCACACACTGTACTTCAAAGCCTTGCACAGTTAATTAGAAAAAAAGATGATTTTTTCTTCACCCTGACTTTGCAATCCATTTTGACAAGGAACGAGCCTTCTGCCGACTTTTAAGTGAAAACTTCCTTTACTGTCAACTTCAGAAAGATGTTTCTGTTGCTACACGAGATGAAAGCGGCTGTGGAGTGTTAAACATGCTTGAATTAAGACCCGATTTAATGAAGGGGTTCCTCTAAATAGAGTCTTGGGGGCAAACAGAAATGTGATCTTAGCATTAACTCCCAAGACAGACAAAAATGCTTTACCCAAGATTCATCGGTTGAGGATGACTGAGCTGAGAAGCAGTAGGAAATTATATTACCATTGTGTTTTCAACACCATCGTCATTTTGTATCATATTTGTAATGATTTAATGGACTTTGGAGTACGTGTAGGCTACCTGAAGCGGAAATCTTCAACTGCCCCAGAACAACAGGAAGGTCTTCCTAGGTCACAAAGCATGCCCTTGTATCTGATAGTTAGTGCCATGCTCAACAACACCAGGATTCACGGAAGATGGATTTTGGAACCTTCTGATCCATTTGGTTACTGTACAAGAGTTACATTTTAAATATTTAAACTATAGATTTCTCTCATTGGTAAGAAGTGTGTAGGATATAGTCTTTGTTTTCCTCGATTTGCATATAGAATTGACCTTTTGGTTGAAACCAGCTTTACAAAAACATTGTTTCGGTTTAACACTTAAGTGGCTTTGCACTGATCTCTACTCCTCCCCATTACAGCACACCTAGGCTCACACCCTGCTCTACCTCTCCTACAGCTGCTCACACACTCGTGGAGTTGCGCTTCAAGTTGGTTCTTCCTGTTCATGTATTGCTGCTAATGGTACAACCATATGACAGTTTACAATCTACTCCAACTACACAGTAAATAAGAGAACAAGAACATGGGGCTGTGAGCATGTTCAATCTAAGAGGAAACAACATACCTAACATGTTCTCTGGGCAGCCACTAGGTAACCTTTTTGCTTTGAGGCTGTGGACAGTGATGAATGAGAGAATACCTTCCGGCCCTCAGGGAAACGTATGAAAGCCTGACAGAGGGTAGGAGGACATCATCAAGCGACAGACAAATAATATTACTTGTGTTCTCAAATCGAGAACGGTGTTTTCCAAACATCTGCCTGTTTTTATGGTATAGGGAGAGAAAAAAACAGGCAACTTGTCAGCGACCGTGATTATTTCACTGACAGGCCTCGACGGCAAAATTCCCGAGTGCCTTTTCCGGTGCAAGCATAATGGCTTCTGATGCTAGCTGTCAACGTGCTGTCACCTGGGTGGACACAACGGGAGTATGAAGTCATTTTAGGGGCGAATACCACTCCTCCACTAGTGATGTATTTTTTTTAAAGGGCTGATGGTTAAGAAGAAGGAGCAGGTGGGTCATGGTGGAATAGCTGACAACATATAAACCCATTTCTAGGGGGGGGGGGAAATCCCCGGTAGTGGAGTCACTGGTCAGATGGATTAAGGGAGGCTGGGGACCGTGTACTGTAATTGGAAAATGTTATTTCTCTGTCAATCACAGCCCAGTGTTTTCTTGGCGCCATTTTTCGATTCAATTTTCTTTGGCATCAACAGAGAGGACGAGGTTAAAGAAAATCAATGACATTGAAATCAATATAGTTTCAGCTGAATGTCCATGTGTGAAATTCAGACAGAATAATTCCACTGCATGAAACCAAACAAAAAAACTTGTATGTAGGTAGGACTATATTGAACCCGGGAAATTTCATGTGGCTGCAAGCTGATTTTAAAATGTTTACAAGTTTCAGTCAGTTGTTTGGTTTTACAGATTGACAGGAAAATAAATAGATATTAACTATGGATAATCACTGTTCAATACCTGGGATAGGTTTTACCCCCAACTGACACATTTAACCACTTTTCAGCCACTTTTCCCCTGAATTCTATACACACACAAGACGTAAACACGCATACATGATTATCCGATAGGCTGCGTAGAGGGCCTTTGCAGAAACCAATCAATACTGCCTCATTAGCAGAAGCCTGATTTAAAAGGTCAGCCTTACTACCTTTCTGAGCCCACACAATGTACATGTCATGAGAAAAGCGCAATGGTTAATTGGAACACCAAACTACTTGTGAAGGATTAGGGTGAAGGTCTCCTGACTTAATTCCTTGATTTCTAGAACCTTTGATTGTAATGCTGGAAAGAAAACCTTTGGAATAACAGTAACATTGCGTTAAATTGCGCTACTTTTTTATTTTAATTTAATATATATATATATATATATATATATATATATCGTTTTTTTTGTGGGTTCTGGGAAACGACCACACTTGAAACATTAAAACTCACACGTTTGGTTATCTTGATAAGAGAATCCCTCGTATCTCTAAAATTCCCCAAAATAACATACAGGACATCCAGATGGTTGCATTGTACTTTTCATTTATTCCTAGTATAAGAGACATACAATGGTATTCAGTGAGACCAGGTTCATAGTATCGCCAAAGGTGTAGCCCAGAAATCAAACAAAACATAACATAATACTTCAATAAGACACCCCCCCCAATAGAATGTATTTACACTCTGTGCAAGTTCAGAGAAAACAAATACTGACAGAACCATTCCCTTTCCCATACAATCTCTGTTGCCGGCTGACAGAAAATATGCTTAAACTCAAACACCGTAGCTGCCACAATTCCTCTCATGTGAGCTCACGGACATGAGTTGTCTGTGCGTCACTGTGTCATTTACAAATCAACTAACACGCAAGAATTATGCGTACTGCGGTACATTTGGGTGTGAATAGTAAACATTCTGTCAAATTTGCTCTGGGAAATAAAAGTCATTTTCATCTACAGTAAATCGTGTTTACCGTTGGTTTCTCCCCAAAAGTTGATCAACATTCCAGTCGACCATAGCCAAAATGACTTAGCAAAAATTGCAACAGTGGAGAGTTTTTAAGGAGTAAAATTTCGAGGCTGAGCCAACTTGCTTTCCCGTCCCTTAGGAAAATCCTTAGCAGACACTCTGGGACCTGTTCCACACCAGAACAGAGGATCCAAGGAAAATCTCAGTTCACTGGATCCGAGAGTTCATTGCATTTGTCCATGTTTACATACATTTAAATAATGGTTTTTCTTCCTATTTGCTTTTGTTACATTGTTGTTAAGGTTGTGAAAGTGATTTGTTTGACATCCACAGTAGTAACGATTGTAGAAGCCCATCTTTGAACAAGCGATAAAACATGTTCTTACCAAAGAAGAATTCTAGCAAACATTATTTCACCAAGCGAGTTATTCAAAGTGGGTCTTTTACAGTAGCTCTATCTGTAGAAGGGTAGCTTGAGAGGAACTGCGCTCCATGGAGTAACCTAAAGAAAGCCTTAACGCTTAAGAAAAGTTATCAAACGGCAATCAGGAAAAGTGAAACCAGGTGCAAAGTGACAGATAAAGGAGGCAACTGAAACATTTGCTGCTTCTAGTTGTGGTGCGTGCTTCTACCAAAACCCCCTGCAGGCTCACACTTGAGGGATGAGAAATAAAGTAAAAACACTTCAGTAGGAATACTAGTGAATAATTTCATTCCAAAAATCAAAATTTTTCGTGGACAAATGTTCCTTGATATTCATTGTTCAATCCTCAAAACAGAAGAAGCCATCTCTACATAAGACTGCTTGATAAACAATGTTTTGTTAGTAAAAGCCTAAGGATGACTTAAAACTTAGAGTCATTCAACAAGTGAGTTTACATTACCACCAGCAATCATTTTGTAAGAGAAGTTGAAAAATATTTAAAATGGTAAACATCTCATTTTGGAATGAAACTCCTCAATTTTACATTAGATAACACATACTGAGTGACGACCATATAAAATAAACATTTACTATAGTGTAATAGCCACCTTAGGTCATTGTCATTTGTACCCTTACCCCCATATCACACACTATATTAAATAAGGCACACATTTACACATACAGTTAAAATTTGGCTAGTAATTATTCCTTTATTTACAACCAATAGTGACAACGTTATTAAGTACAGTAACTGCAGTCCATATTATGTTAAATTCATTTTTCAGTGATGGGCTGGCATGAGTTCTCTTTGGGCCAAAATATTTGAAAGTAAATCTCTATTCTCACTTGAGGATGTACAGTGTAACCCTCTGAAGACGTGAAGCACCAATGTAATGGCAACGTTCTGAATGAGCTTTACTGCTTCCTATTGGTCAATCCTGTAGCAGTGGGCAATGCTGGTGGGGCAGGTTTTTACTACACCAGCTTGTTCAATATTCAGTTACCTCTCTGGCTGAACATTCAGTTAATCAGAAAGATTAGTTGGTGTAAAGTTGGATGGAATTAAAATATGCGTACTATTGGCCCATGCACGACTGTCCAATGCTGAACTAGCCTAGATCCACTGGGATGCAGAAAAGAAAAAGAAAAAGTTATTTTCAAGTGTCTGTTTCAATAAAATGAGTTTGGATTTTATTTCTTTTAGCCAATGGATTTGTGTGTGATTTTGTGTCCATAAGACATGAGCCAACCACAGATAAACATGCAGTGGCCTTTTATTTCCTACAGGGGGACGCCTGATATGCTTAAAGATGAAAGAGTATAGTAAGGCAAAGACAACTACTTTTAGGGGAATTTCGTCAACTTTTCACCACAGGTTACATGTACTGCATATGTATATGTATACATATACGGTGTGGATATAAACACACATATATATACACACACATGCATAATATAAACACATTCGAGGAAGGGGTGAGTTGGGATCGGTTACCAACACTACATCAGAAAAGGTCAGCAAAAGCAAAGAATCTAACTTGTAAGCATTGCAGGAGGCTCTTCCTTTTCAGTCCCGAAGATGAGCGATATGTAAAGTTTCTCTTCCAACGCTTCCAAAAACTAAGTTGCATCGTAAATCCACACTGAGGACATTGGCAGCCTAATATAAGGAGGTGGAATCACGCCACCTACGTCCCTCACTGTTCTATAAGCACGTAGCTGAGCAATACCAATATGGTACAAAGATATTCATTTGGACAAAAAAAAGGGAAGGGAGGAGACGGGTTTGTGTGAGGGCTCTGTCCACAGTGACAATGGCTGCCACACTTTCGTGTTTTCTGAGAAAGGGTTTCAACCTCAGACCCTCTGCGTTTCTTGAAGGTGAATTTCCTCTGAGGGGGGAGCGTCCGTCAGTCTGCTACCGTTTCCTCAGTAGTCGAACTTTCCCTGCTGGTTGACCGGCGAGGATGCGGGGATGAATAGGGGCTTGGGAGGGACATCAGGCTTCAGAGACGGGGTCCGGCGGACATTACCGCCGCGGTGCAGAACCTCCTGCTGCTCTCCATTGTAGCTGAGCTGGCGTGTCAGGTAGCCATTAGGGATAAGGGGGTAATGTACCTCGCAGGCGCTGCCAGTGGAGTTCATCCGGGCCAAGAGAGGAGGGGGTTGGTAGGGCCCGCCGTTCCGCTGGCTGAAGCTGTGCTGCCGAGGAATCATTCCTCCACCTCCGCCAGCTGCTCCGTTGGACATCTTGGTGGCTGCAGCGATAAGAGAATGCCTCTGAGACGAGTGTCTCCTCTCCAGGGTGGACTGGTGATGAGGCGGGATGTCGGGAGGCACGTCCATGCGCCGGGTGAGGCTGTCTCGGGGTAAAGTTGAGGAGCTGTAGTAGGGCGCAGACTCCGTCTCGGGAATCTGAGGCTGGATGCGGTTAGCGAATGGTAGCTGGCAACCGCCGCTGGCCATCAGGCCGGAGGGGCTCATGAGCTGGGCGTTCTTGCTACCGCTGGACTCATGGATGTGCTTGAGCAACTCGTCTAGGGATGTGACCTCCATGACTTTCTGCGGATAACAGGGATAGGACTGCTGGGAGATCACCCGCTCAGAGTTGTGGATCTTGCGTTCCTCTGGATGCAGGGGACCTACCACCAGAGGCTGCCCATTGGCCAGACCGTGCGAGTAGGGGAAGACCTGCTGGTGAAGCATAGCGGAGCTGGGCCTGGAGCCCATGTTGTGCTTGGGCTCCTTGGCGTTGTTGCAGTTCTGGTTCTTCTCCCACTGATTCTTGAAGGCCTTCATGCTCTTGATGGGTAATTCTGGAGTGGAGTCTGGCGTGGGCAACCCGGAGAGCTCAGAGGAGTGCAGGAGGTGAGGGTGAACAAAGTCTCCCATGGTCACTCCGTGATGCCCGTTCCTCCTTGGCGGGTGGTGCTCCTTGCTGTTGTGAAAGAACGAGTTGCAGATCTTTGGCGAGGACACCTCTAGTTTGTCGTCTTTGCTCTGGCTGTCTAGCAGCCCGTTCAGCTTGGCTAGGCTGCGGAGGGATAGGGCGTGGGGGATGGGGGCCTCTGGGTCCTTGGCTAGCCTCTTGGTCTTGTGCCCCGTGTGGTTACAGTAACAGGAGACCAGGAAGCCAGAGAGAAACGCTCCAAGCACGAAGGCCACCAACACACAGGCAATGAGTAGGGTGTAGTGGACACTGTGGTTGGCCCTCTCAACATCCGGAGGCCGCCTCACACCTTTACGAAACACAGGTTACAAAAAGAAAAGATCATCAGACAAAAGGCAGAGTAACTGTGTTAAGTTAAAAACCCATTATATCAAGAGATAACACAGATTAAGGAGCAGCTGGGATGGACACAATTTTATTACAGAAGCTATAACTACGTGGGAAACGGTATGGCAGAGGTGTTTGATCCAAGCTTTTGGCTTCCTTCCCTTCCACTGTTCACAGATCAATAACGCATTTCTTGCCAAGATCTGTGCCTTCGTCTCTGGCTAAGGAAGGGTGGCAGAGGCCAAAAGCTCCCTAGTCACTAAGAAATAAACTCTGAAATGAGCTAGGGCTTTAAATATTGATGGGTGCACACCACTGGGATTCATGTCTTTTTCACAGGCTGTGCTTTCCGATGCGTGGATCAGGGGCGAATGCACCTGGTATGATGAATGAGCCAAAAATAACAAGCCTACCCACTAGCTCACAGAGTGCGGTGCCAACACTGCACCTCAAATGACGTTGTCAACCCCTTTCAGAGTGTTCAGAAACTTGGGCCCTTGACGCAGTGGCCTAAAAACACAAAATCGCTTTGGCGTGATGCATTTTGTCACGTGTCCTTGGGTGATGTGACCTAACTCTGTTTGCTTAATGGTGTGTAAGGAAGGAGCGAGATGAGTGAAACCTCTCGTAATCAAAGCTCATTTGTGAGAGGCTCGTGCCATCTGTGATGGCAAAGCCCCTTGCCACCCATAATGACAATTTCTGTGAAACTGATTAGACTGGGGAGGGGGGACAGACTCACTGCACCACAGAGGGAAAAAGTACAGGTGTTCCCAATGAGCTTAATTCCATGCATATTAAAAAGGGGTGTTATTTTGGGTGTCATATTGGAAAATGGGGGTGCCTCAATTGTCTTTGATATTGCTTTATGTGATGTTGATCTAAATGTTAATCAGTAGATGTGGTAATGGGAGAACTTTAATATTGGGTGCTAATGTTTCAATCTCATCTCTAACAGGCACTAATTGTCCTTTGCTCAGAGTTGAAAAAAGGAGGGCACTTGGCATTCGACAAAGTATACAATTTTGAGGTAAGATAAAAAAATAAATATGACAATGTTGCAGGTGCATCATGCTGTTCAATATGGAAAGTCTGAAGGAAATTAAGGTTTAAAAAGGAGGGCTTTGTCTTGGGTGTCTTTCACACAAAACATTAGTAGGTAATTTGTTGGAGAAATATTAGTAAGAGAAGTGTCTATTTACTCATTCTTGACCTTTATTCTTGAGCAAATACTCATTACAAATCTACAAATAGAAACAAAAAAGAACTATACAACAAATATATTTGATATATATCTATATAATGCTAAAATGCTTTTGACACTGTACTAACCACACATATAGAACATAAATATAAACTAATAAAGTTCTTACCGTTTACAGTAGCACATAATAAACTAGATAGAAGTCTAAAACTAATTTAAATCTTGTTAGGTTTGATAGATTTGTGCGCACATGAATACACAGCTACTGATGGAGTTATTTTTTACAAGTCATAAAATATGCTTAGTTTTACTATTGTCAGTGCTGGGACACTTGCTAGGCTTATTATCTGCACCCCATGCCTGCTACCACCCCCCTCAGAAAGATAAAAACGTTAATACTGCGCTGCGCCATAATATTTCTGGGAATAACTTTTTAAATGGGGCTTCAAATTAAAAATCCTCAATGTTTAGCCATTTCTCTCTGATAATTGCCTGGGCTTATGACCACATTAAAAAGTCATAAATCCTAACTGCAATCACAGTGGGAGAGGCAATCAAAAGTAATGCTGCAAAGAGCATCCCAATGCCTCTTCTTTTAATCTTCAACAAGCCTCGTCTTGTCTAGGCCTCATAAAGTGTCACATGGGCGGTCAGTCGCCGCTCCATGGCGGCCTAATGCATTTGTGCCGAGCTAGCCTGGCGGACGCATGCAGATTATGGGAATACCACGAAAGAGACTGCCACGTTGGTGTGTGGCTTCCAGCTACCGGTGAGTCATCTGACCCCCTCACTATGTGCGGGCAGGGCATTATTGAAGCGCTCCTTCTGGTTGTGGGGTATGAGTCAAGCCGAGAGGCACGGGGGGTGGGGAGCTAAACAAACCCCGCAAAGAGCCTGTCACAACACATTTCAGGAGCGGGGAGGGGGGGGGGGGGGGTGACGCCTCCATCACTGTGGATGTGTGACATATGGCGGTACGGGCACAGTGAAATTAATACCAGGTGAATCATAGGGGTTGTACTGGTGGGGAGGCTGGGGGCACGGGAGGCCCTTTCAACAGAGGCCAAGTGTACACACACCGACTTGGCTGCCATAAACTGCTCCCCGGTGTGGAAGCGGTAACCGGGGTCTAGCCGGTGCGACGCACCTGCCCAAATATTTAGTCTTAATTACGCCAGGCCGCCGCAGGTAGAGGTGACAATTAAAGGCGCTTTGAAGCATTTTCAAGCTATGTTTCCCGTAGTCCTTTACAGTGCTCATCTTACATGTTTATTTCACATTCGCTTTTTTTTCCCCCACCGAGTGAATGCTTAATATAGAGATAACAAAGTGTCTGCCAATAGGTAAACAGACAGATGGGTTCGCCTGAGTGGAGGAAAGCCAGAGAAGGATGAGGGAGGGTGACAGCCAGGGAGAAAAGGGGGGAGAGAAAGAGAGATGAAGAGATACAATTCCACCTGGGTGACAAACCGGCAACGAGAGAGAGAAATGAGCGAACGAGGACTCAAACATCCAAAGGGATGGGAGAACGAGAGGAATGAAGCAGAACAGGGATAAAAGGCGGAGAGCAGAAAGTGACAGCGAGGTAGAAGATTGAGAGAGGCAGGTGGAGCGGTAGGGGACAGAAAGTGCGGTGAGCAGATTGTATGGAGGAGGATGGGGCGAGATATGGGGGGGAGGGGGGGGGAGTGAGAGACAGACACAACGGGGTGAGTGACAGACTGACTGTCTGCGGTGTCCTGAAGCCTAGCGTACGGCAACAGCTGTGGTATGGCAGTATAAGAAGCCTTGCACACCTCCACAGCTCCGTGGGAAGAGCAACGCGCTGCAACTGCAGCCGCAAGGGTAAAAATAGAGGCCGTGCTAGCTTATGTAAGCAAGCGAGCACTGTACGCCATGCACTGCGTACAGCACTAATTGACCCATCGCCCCGCCCCTCTTAGTTACTGTTGCTAAGTCGGACAAAACCAGAGTAACAATGGCAGCTGTCAGTGTCCAAACTATATCCCAAGAGGCTCTACACAACGTTTGGTGAGAGAAGGACCTGATTTTTGTCTAGAAGCCGTCAAAAAGGACTTCATTATGCCATGGAGGGATATGTACAATAGCCTAGATATGGGGGGTGACAAGCTTCAAGTTTGTCGAGAGGTTACAGATCGCAATGCAAGAGGGAGAAGGCTCATCTCACGGTCATCACGATAGCAGATAACACCACCTGCACTTATTTTAAGGTTGTACCTCCCAGGCTTGTTAGTTTATTATACTTGTGGTTAGTCAAAATTAATTGATGCAGTCATACTTTGTATATAGTCTGTACATTTCCTCATATTTATCTTTCTGTACATTGCATGCACATTATTCTATTGCACTGCACATTATTCAATTCACATCTTATTATTATTATTTTATACGGTTTATTTCATAGTTTATTTTATACTGTTATGTGTGTATGTGTCTGTTGTATACTGTTGTATACTGTGTTGTGCTGCTGTAAAATTACAATTTTCCCTGCCAGATTAATAAAGTATCTACTATTATTATTATACATTGTTGCAAATAAATTATTCTGCCTAGTTCTTTGTGACTACACAGTTAATGATTTTCAGTTGAGCGGAAGAGGACAATAGCTAGTTTAACTACAACCTTTTTTCTACAGCTACCACTGATGTCTGATTATCAAAGAAATAAGCAGAACAAAATACCAAGACTAAATAGATGACTTGATAACCAGCCACAGCTTAAACTGCCTAAACACCCTGGGGCTGAGCAGCTTTGTAGCCCCGCCCCCTCCAAAATCAAATCGAGGCCTACTTCAACATAAACACAAAGGTCAGTCTAATCACTGTTAATAACAACCACACATACAGCGATAGATGGTGTATCAGGTTGTAAAAATAAAAGAAAGAATAAACTAGATAATTATTCAACAAAGATGCATGAAACTTTGATTCCACATAGTTTACCAATTAAAATCTGTCTGTAGAAACACCAAAAATAACAGTCTGTTATTATTGGTGTTTCTACACAGCCTTTTTTTCGTACACACTTCGTTTTTGAAAGGTACCTCTGCGGAGTTTTGTATGTTCTTTCCAAATGTGAAAAATCTACGTCTTTGTTCTAATAGGGCAGGGGGCCCTTCTGTGTCAGTCTTCAGTCCCCAGCATGCTATGTTAGTATGAGTTAAGTTGCATTACACTGTTGCACAAGCTGTTCAGGTTCCTTTTCTGAACCGTTAACTCACCACCAGCATCATTAACGCCAATGTCTTTTGCAAACGATTAATTTGGAGATTTCTTTGCTGTCTGGACTGTTTGCTTACTCCTACTAACTAAAATATGAGGTGAGTTTAGGAGTTTTTCTTTTCAGTTCTTCTTTAGGCTGGCTTTCTTTGCCCCCTAGTGTTTGGGTCCTGGGCTGCAGCCCTTGTAGTCCATTGGGATAAGACGGCCTTGATGACGGCCTTGAAGACAGCCTTGAAGACAACTATGACGTCGACTAAAGTTGGCCACCCGGTGCAATGTAACATTACGTTAACGGCGATTAGCCAACTTTAGCAATCCAGCAATGTAAATCTATTGTTTGCTGCAAAATAACAAGTATATTATACACAATGTTACCTTACCTTACAACAAATGTAAACATCCTTGTTAATCTTTACATTGAGTTGACTGTGTGGCCTGCCACACAGCTTAATCCACAGGAGACATTTGGCTCTGTTTTGTTTTGGTGTGGGAAACGGGAAAAATATACCCCATTGCCTAGTCTCTCAGGATATCTTGTATTAGTGTTGCATCTACCCCAGGCACATCGTTTGACCATTTTTTTCCAATTACATCTGTATAAAACACAATAAAAGTAGAGAAAAATCATGATTTCTGATGCCACTTTATGGAGAAGATGTCCGAGTGCAGCTGGTGCTGAACTCTCATTGGCTCGTCTGTGTTTGAGGTGTGGGGCTTAGCGACAGGTCAATTGGAGATGGGTTCCCGTGTGGGCAACAAAAGACGGGAGAGTCTCTTGTAGTTGTGTGAATTATTTTCTTTGGGGGTGATGAAGTTTAAACACAGGAGTGACACCTACTCAAGAGCTTTGAGTAGGTGACTCAAATTTGACTACAATTTGACTAAAACAATACAGGAAAGCATCTCTATTACACCAAATAATCAGTTAGCAGTTTTTTTGTATTGGAATGAAGAATACTTTTCTTTGCACGTATTTTTTCCACTGTAAAAAGGCCTTTTCTCAAGGGTACATTTTGTAGTCCCGGAGACGTACTTGTGTTCTATTTCTGTGTCAAGTGAAGACGTTCCAAAACATCCCTAATTAGCTACTATTTCTCCAAGCTTAGGAGCGCATGTAATAGGTCTATTAATGGCTACTCTATGCCAGTGACAAGGCAATGAGACAAAATGGCCCAAGGCTTCGTAGGCGAACATTAACCCCCCCCCCCCCCCCACAGATGCCAGAGATTTATTTCCTCACTAAAAATAACAATTTAACCGCTGAAAGACTCCCACTGGTTCAAAATGAAGAAATAATGAACCATTTTCTTTTTCAAATCCGTGGGGAAAAAGAGCAACATTGCCCTGCCGCAAGCTTTAGTAATTTGACAGCTTAAATACCTGATGTCTTTGCACTGACAGACATGGTTAACAAACAGAACGTGATTGTGCACGTGTGTGCGCACACACGCCACTGTATTTCTGTCAGCACGTGCATGGCTTGGGTCCTGAGTGAGTGAATTCAATCATGTACACTTGTTATTAGGAATTTGCATAATATTCCACCTCAGTGGCCAGCCAATTGGAATCAGTTTGATTTATGCACATGAGGTAAGATGATGTACCGCAATGTAACTGATCCATTCCAATTTAAACAGTAGTGTAATAAGCACTGAATTCAAATCAAGGTGTGTTAATTTTTTATCATTTTGATTGAATACTGGTAAATGCATGTGGTATTAGAATTTAATGCTACAGCATGCTAGGGGTTCTTTAAATGAAGAAACCTGCTTCGAAGAGAAAAGTTTAGTTTTCAAATACATTGACAACACCGTTTTAAACAACCATATGACATTCTAGTACATATTGTCTGATAAACTTAAAGACTATCAAACCAGGCATAGCACATGCATCGAATGATACCTTTTTACATGCAGTTGCTTAAAAAAAAAAAAAAACTGAAATAGAGGAGCCAATATATTTGCCATTTTGTGGAGATGTAAAGCAATGAGGTTCCAATGCCAAATTCCAACTGCCAGAGTTAAAACATCAAATCATATTTATGGAAAGAACATTGGAAGAACCAAAGCTTTACCAACCAGCTTAAAGAGACAGTCCACACCAAAGGTTTGTTAGACCTATAAAAATGCTGCATGTTAATAAATTCATATTAATCTACTTTGGTATCTCAAAACGTGTGGAAAAAAACAACGGGGCAGTGATTTGTCCCAATCACCTTTGCAGTTTGGAATAAAAGTAAAAAACAATGTGTCTGTTGTGTCAGAAGTTTCACAAAGACATTCATCCAGTATTGCCTTCAGAATGAACTGTCTCTTTAAGGTGGGCCGTGGAGAAACGGCTTGCAGCCCACTGAAACACAGCCAAGCAGTTTCAGCCTGAGGCTCTGAAACGGGAAAGACAGATTGTGAAGAGGAAAGAGGGGGTTGAAAGGGAGAGGACTCAACAAAGGAGGCAGGTACAGCTTAACTGTTAGTCCAACTGAAAATACACAGGCAGGTGAACGTGGGAACCACTACTCTGGGGTCAAGGAGACAGAGAAAAGGGTAAGGGGTTAGGGCTAGGAGCCGGGAACACTGCATGGGGGGATCTTATCACTGTGGGCCCCGTGGATCACCGCCTACGTTTACATGCACACAATATTCTGGTTTTTGCTCTTATTCTGAAAGAGACAACATTCCTATCAAGACGTTTACGCCGTCCTTTAAATAAATATTCGACTAATATTCCCAAAGGGTTGTGTACATGCTCCTAAAAACCAAACAGTTTATTAGAATGAGGATTTTCTTGGGGGGGATATCCAATGAAAAATTATCCATTAAATTTGGAATATCGTCATATTCTGAATAATAGTGGAATATGAATGTGCATGCAAAGGTAGTCACTAAGACGCTCGAGACTGACTTCTTGGGTCAACCAGTCCTCACCAGGCTGACACTGAACCCAGCTGGCATAAATCTAATGTAATGAACTGTCATTAAACCTAGCTCATTATGGAGAGTGAGGTACTTTGTATATGGAATGACTGCAGGGAGTTGTACAGTGCATCGCTGTGTGTGTCGCTGTAGTAAAGTATGAGGTCACGTGTGAGTGTTGCTGGTGAGGGGAGGAGGAAAAAGTGATCCTGTTCAGAGTGACCTTTATTAAATGCCATTACGCCATGTGTGAATGTGGTGCCAAACTGGCAGGTATACGCTTATGCCACTGGGGCAATTATGTATGGGCGACACACCCGTCGTTGGGTGTTCTGCGACGCAACCTCAACAAATGTAGAAGAACTGGGAAATTAGCCATCGTGGATGTGTCATGAGATTTTTTTCATATTATAAAGGCCATAACCCAAACACACAGTAGTTCCATTTTTTAAAACTATCTGAACTTGTCCAATATTCAACTTCAATCTAAAAACTATTAAGTGTTAATTTATTTTGAACTATTGTGACGTATGAGATTATTTTTTGAGTAATTTACATCATTGCCAACAAATAAATTGTAGTATTTTCCTTTTTTTAAATTTTTATATTTTATTAAAAAACATTGCGGGTGGCTAAACAATATTGTGATGAGAGACAGGGCTGTAGTACTATGTAGTAAATGATAGACAACTTGCCACGCCCTTTTTTCAAATGTAGGTTCAGCCTATGCTGTATAGTTGTATTGAGTTCATGAATACTTGCTTCACATCTCCATTATTGAGTGGCCTCTCTGTGCTTTTAGCTAAATTAGCTGCTGGGCTTTTTAATCCAACCCACACTGGTTCATCTGAATATGTAGGCAGGAGGTCAATTGAGAATAGAGGATACGAAAACAAGTTCAAGAAGTTTATAACTTTGGTTTTGCGCTGCACAGCTTTGCCTAGCATGCAGGTCTATGTGTTTTCACACAACGGAAGGGTAGGGGTAGTCCCCTGACAGAAACAGCTCTGGTCTATCCTGACTGCTGGCATTTATCTAAATAGCAGCAGGTCGACAGGTTCCTAGGCCTTCATTTTAGTGTGTCCTGGTGTTTACATAATACGCTGCAGCTACCCACATCTGAACCTCTTACTGCTCTCTGCATGGCTGGGATAGATAAAATGTAAACAAGCCTTTAGGTAGGCGATTCAAAGCTTACAGATTTTCAACACTAAACCATACTGAGAATCATACACAGGTTTCAGAAATTCAATCTGTAAATGAGGATCATTCCAATCAGCTGGTCAATGTTGTGGCATCTGGACGAACATTGAGATGTGGCTATTTACGATGTCACTACTCAAACCTATATGTAATCACTATTAATATTTACATTTAACTAGGCAGTCACTTAACAATATTCTTAATATTGAGCATTATTCCCTTTACAGCCATAGGATAAATGTCTGTTTAAAATGTAGCCCTCACATGCTCAGTCTTAACAGTGGTGAAACGTTGAATGAAATGGAAGGACAATGGGAGACAGAGACGGGGGAGAGGTGGAAAGAGTTAAGAAAGGAAGTGACGGCCGTCGCGGAGACAAACCACTGTTACTTCCCAAGTGGTTTCTATCCTTCTCTTCTGCTAGTTCGGCTGATCTAACCAGCGTCCGCGCGCCAACACCGGCTGAAATAGATCACGCCTGCCCAATTTCCATTACAATCTCCCCCTCTCGCCGGCGCCCCACTCGCTCGACCGGAGCCCCCGCCGGTTATTTATTTGTTACGAGCTTTTCTCATTTGAGCCTGAGTGGCTCATCATTGCAGCCAGACACTGTCGGAGTAAATGGAAGCTTCTCTTGCTAGCGGAGGATTTATGGACCCCTGACACACCAGCGGAAGCTGGCGAGGACGGCTTAAAGACATACTTCATGGCCTCCTCTCTGTCCCTTCTACTTCCTTTTGGAGCTATACCGCAATACGGTACCTAGTGGTGGTTTTCAAACTTTTTAAGACATCACCCACAAACAGAAGTGGTCCATAGCGTTCGAGTTATAACCCCCCTCGTGCACATGCACCCATTTTATAGGACACTTTAAAAAAATATTGGAATGTAAATGCATGCATATTTTATTAAAAGATAATAAAAGAAAATTAATCTGTAATTTTAAAGTAATTTCTCAAAAATTAGCAGCCTCCCCCAAAGCGGCTCACGAGCCCTCATTGTGTACCAAACCCCGCTTTGACATCACTTTAAATAGGTTTATTCGGACTCCAGCAACTTCTTACCGAGGTGCTTAAAATGCGGCTCTGCTATAGTGTCAGCTTAATGTCTCAAATATAAACTCTAACAAACTGCCGTAGACTCTGCATTCAGGGCTCTGCGTGTGGTTCCCTGGGAACGAGATTTAGAAAGGTCAGAGACTTTGCAGGAGCCGGAGTGTAATCGCAACAAGCAAACACCTCAACAGGGTTAAGACACCGAAGCTGCTTAGGAGTTGCATAACGGATCGGCTGAAATGTAAACGGTTGCTATAGGCAGTGTGAAAAGGGGAGATGGAGACAGAACAGGAAGTGAGAGCATGTGATGGCGAGCTGAATAAAAGTTTTGTTTGGACACACAAATTGATTGGAGGACTTAATTAGATCCAATACCTTATCTATTTACAGGGATTGCATTTAAATGTAATCTAAAATCCCTAAATCCCTGCTGGTTCACTAAACACTGCTATATGGCGTTTTGAGGTTTGAGAAGACGGCAATATTCTCTACACTAGCAATAGGGATATCTTTGTGTTTCGTGTGTTTATGTATGTGTATATATATATATATATATATATATACATACATACATACATACACACACATACAGTAGTTTAAAACACCTTTTTAAGTTTTATCAGTCAGTGAAACCACATTTAATAAACATGACTGGGTAAACATAAATCATGTCACGTCCCACTGGAAATTGCGCAAGACTAATAGTGTACAGATACAATTAACTTTCCTACACCTACTTATACCTTTTTCTATATATAGAAAGTGTTGGTGAGCTAGTTAAAATGATATTTCACAGTTGACGTATAAAGTATTTGCATGGATACCCTGGAGTGTATCAACAGTAACACATAATAGGAGCTCCCTGGGCATTCAGCACCAATGCTAATCATATCCAATTTCTCCTAGCCCTTTAGGCAGCTGCTTGTATCAATATTTGCAAACAGAATTATGATCGTAAACCTATTTCCATGGAGAAACATGGACATGCACTGTATTCATAGCTGTGTGGGGTCTCTATAAGGGGCAACGTGTCACCACAGTGAAACATTCTCAGCCTACGTTCAGTGGCCTGGGAGGCGACAGGCGGAGCGTTAGTAGTCAGCCTGGTTAGAGTGTAGAGTGAAGCGCCGGGGCCCGGCAGGGCAATCCCTTGCAGGTCAAAGTTCAATAGAGACAGACACCCCACCCCCTTACCCTCCATCTCCACACTGATTGGCTCCGAGTCAGGTGACCCCTGTTCCCCTACTGGGGGCGGGCCATCAGGACCTGTACCTCTTTGAGGGTCACCTGCCTCCTTTGGAAAAGCCGCCCCCTGATAGGTGGTGCTGGCACTTGTGGGTGTGGTCTTCCCTGTGGTTGTAGCGAAGGAGGGGGGAGGGGTAACAGAGTGAGTGATTAGTGAATGTGAACATTAAACAGCCTGGATTATCAAGTTGTTCTATAGAAAAGGCTTAGAACCACAAAACCAAGGGGAAAAAGATTCTAAGACAGGCACAGATTCTAAGCGAAAAAGATTCTCTGTAAACCACTTACCACGATGGCCACCTGGATGAACCAGATATGAAGGTGAGTCACCTCAACACATGCATTCCATAAGCATGCTGGGCCTGGTCATTTTTTTCATGGGTACAAAATCTCTCGGTAGCCATTACAAAAAAGGTCAGAATCATCCTCTCCAGTAAATTGTGATTTGGATTAGGAAACCTTCTACATTCCTTAAAAAGGCACAGGTTCGTATTTTTCACAGTTATAACTCATTATTCCCAGTTAAAACACAAATTTCTTTCAAATGAAAATACTTTTTAAAAGGCAGATCACTTAGCAACTGTGAAATAGTATGCCACCATGTTAAAACAAAAGGGCTATTTCGCTATAACTTAATTGCTTAATTACTTCATAATCTTCTAAATCATTTTCTGTCCTATTAATCAAAACAAAACCCTGGAGCAATAGCAATTAGAGCAGAGAAATAACAGGCTGGTAAACTAGTTAGCTGCAGGCGTTTTCCAAGCTTCCAAGCATTTTCCAAGCTTCCCGTCCTTGTGTTTCCTACTGAACCAATGAGAAATCATTTAACCCTGGTGCTATGGCCTCATTTAGAACCAATCCTGTTGTGCGGCCTTGGTCCAGCTGGCTAGACCCTCCACAAAAAAGGTCCTTCAGTGCAAATAAGTCAGTGTATTCACAGTCAAAATAAATACTGGTAGCTGGCTAGGTAATTTGTTCTAACAACAGGTTTCATTTCCACTACCTCACCAAAGCCTTTGCACTGACAACTAATGTCACCTTCAAATAACAAAGCTAGCAGAAAACCCGATAACAGTCTCAATTAGAGCCATTTCAAATACATGCCAAGAACCCTGCTGCATGCTGTGCTGTGACAGACCTTGTATTATGAAGCCTATTTATCGTGATGACACACTCCATGCTACGAGTGCACTCTTAATTTTTTCGTTAGCGTTTGTCCTTGAGGTCTGGTCTGTAGCATCCTGCTATTGGCCAGGCCTGCTGCACTAATACGACAGCCCCGATGCTCACATAGTGCACTAATAACTGTGCAGACTGGAGAAGTGCCTATTCTCTCTCTCTCCATTCCTCTCTGCCAGTGCCAGTTGACAGCTTTCGCTCGGAATAAGGTGCCCTGTCAGAGCGCCATCTGTGAGAAGCAAATTAAAATTGCACACCAGGGGGTGTTGGGGCTTGGCGCGCTGGACAATAGCTTGAGTACTATATTATTAGCTCAATTGATCACAATTGTTTCTCCAAGTGCGCCTGTGGGTTCTTATTGTTTCTTCTCATTGACTGTTGAAAATGGAGTGTGAAGAGGCATGTTTTGTAACAGAGAATTGTTTGATTACCTACACAGACCGCTTTTCCTCAACCCCCCCACCCCCAATCCACACACACACACCCCTGAGGGTCCCAATGTTTAGGCGGAAGGAGTAGATGAAGGAGGAAATTATTCCTGCCTTCAGTGTTCTTTCAAACGAGGAACGGGAACCCCTGTGTGCCAACAGCTTTGTTGGGCATATGGGGTGTTTTATTTTCTAGGCAAGCCGATAATTGATCTTCAATGTGAAGGCCTGAAAGCATGTTTGTGCGATTCAGCTAAATTAAATAAATAAATAAAACAAACAAAACCTCAACTAGAGACAGAGTGACTTCAAACGCTGTGGTGAAGCTAAAGGGTGCAAAAGAGCCCTGCAGGATTAACCGGCGGGGGTGCTCATAAAGTCCCGCTACCTACTGAGTAGTAATTCTTCTGGCAGGGAGGTTACAGAGTACTGGGGCATTGTGGGATGTCTGCGACCAAGCCTCTGGCAGACAGAGGGGCCTCTGTTGTGAGGGAGATGGAGGGAGACCAACAGAAGCGCTGAATAAATGGGCCTTTTTGGCTGACATCTCTCCGCATGACGGCCTCTGCTGATACTAATCACTGCTCTGGATAAACCGTCATCATTAGTTGCCTGCCATGGCAATTTGAGTGGCAACGGAGAGATCTGACTTAGAGCAAGTCTAAAACCTCAACAACAAGTCCAGTGCTGTGTTCAGTTTCTTTGGGTAAAAGGGGACCAGTGTGGCTTTGAGTTATCTGACTAAAATCGACCCGTTGTCAATGTTACAGTGTTAAGAAGTTGTACAAACACAAGCTCGCCATCTCATGTGAAGGAGAGCCAGCTAGGCAGTGCTTCTGCTGTGGGCTCCACTGTGGCCAGTGAGGGGGTAATGGGACGTGAGAGGGATGATGATCCTAGCTGATACAGGGCATTAGGCAGCCTGGCCACCGTGACTGCCGGCCCGTCAAAAGAGCGATGCCGCTGCCTGCCTGGACAATGGCCCCAATGTTAAAGCTGTCAGGGTGGGTGAGAGGTGGCCCACTCTGCCCTGCTTTCTTAGGAAAGCCTCTTCAATCTAGGAAACATTACTCCTTAGTATTTAGTTGGTGGTCTGCACCAGAGAATGTAAAAGCTTCCTGCTCAAGGACACTTTGACAGGCCACGTATGCTGACAGACATATCACATGACCTTTGCGGCAACATGAAAGGTTGCTAGCCCCAGCTAAACATTGTGTAGCCCACTAGAGGCAGGTACGTGCGTGTCTACTGACCATACGCTGAATCGCCCGCTGTGTTCTGCTTGCGTGTGGTCGCCAGGACATCTGGAAAGAAAAGCAAATTAAAAGACATTGGCTTTGTGATGTTTCTGCTTTTCCATAATTTGGATTCTCCTCCCGTTTTCTTTCCGATCACATTCCCGAGACATGCAAGGGGAACACATTTTGATTCCATCTAACGAATGCAAACCAGTGTAGGATCTAATGACAGCATAATTCACATAGCAGATTAGGGCCAGTATTCCTGCAGGGATTGGGAATGAGGACAGACAAATATATCGGAGTACCTTTCCACATTAATTCAATAAAGCAAGGATATGAATACATTTTAACACAACACTGGGTTTGCTATAATTTATCAAGATGTGCTTGGGTCTTCTGTCTTTCTGCCATGTGGACACAATAACTGAATTACAATACCGTATTGCCGATAAGGAATACAAATTGTGTTTCAACTGTACCGTGGCAAATGTCAGGGTACTGATGGTAGCCATTCTCCACATCCTGTTCAAACCCGCCCCTAGAGAGGAACACACGCACGTAATTTAGCATACCTTTCTGTTTTTTGAGAGCATTCCACATTGGTGTTGTCACGGTTCGGTGGTTGGGTCGTGGGTTAAGCGTGTAATCATGCAAGTTGTTATCTTCAATAATTCTCTTTTGAGTCATTGAACAATGGAACACTCGGGAACGGTTCAGTGAAAAGAACCATCCAAAATGTTATTTCTCACATCACACATGGCATGCAATTATGAACAGCTCTGCTCGCAAATAATCCCCGTCCTTCAAATTTGTTGCTTCGACTGCTCACATCCAGAGAGAAGCTAACCTGACAGATAGATAGTTCTGTGAGCCTACAAATTGATACACTCTTCTCACTGTTATGGGCAAGTCGTCTTTCACTTTGGAGTCAGTGAAATCAAAGGCTCACACTCCCGACGACGTGCGAGTAATGAAATGGTGCTAATGCACCAGGCAGGCGCCCCCATAGCTGAGTGTAGGATTGACTAGACACGCACACACCAAAGTAAATAAATCACCTATTCCATCTTAAAACATAACATCTCTCCCGCTTTCTTTGTCTGGGTATCAAGGAGGGTAGAATGCATGCTGGGTTGTCTTTCAACCAATCAGTACACATGCTGAAAG
>JAODLI010000008.1:4280077-4305145 GCA_027575585.1 Percopsis omiscomaycus | reverse complement strand
TGCCATGTGAATGGTTGATTAGATAATTGCATTAATGAGAAATTGAACAGGTGTTCCTAATAATCCTTTAGGTGAGTATATATCCTAAAATAGACTAGAGAATGAAAAGTTAACACCATAGCCTATCCTACTGCAGTGCTACAAATAACAGCCAGTACACAATACACAGTTAATACTGTAAAGGAGTTTTATTTTCTGTGCAAAGGAAAAATGCTGTCACGTCGCATCTACTGACAATCCGGCAGTGATAGATGTCTGAATTTCTCCTTTACCCATCTTTTTTTCAGACTTCTAAACGTTCTGCTAGTTTAAGGGCTTTCGGTGGCCTGGGGAAATTAATTTCTTAACCTGGATTAAATCTGAGGTTACATGTCTTGGTGTTATTTTAGATTGAGATCTAAATTTCAAATCTTATATACAAAGACCTAAATGAACTAGGACCAAGATATATGGCTGACTCCCTTGTTAATCGTTTGCCTTCAAGAGCACTGCGATCATATGCTGCTGATTTACTGAAGGTTCCCAGCAACAGCCCAAAGAAAATCGGGGATGCAACCTTTGTCAATTACACCTCATATAGAACACATTACCTATAGATATCAGGGAAGCCAGCTCGCTAAATATTTTAAAAAGAAAGCTAAAAATTAATATCTTAATTTTAGCCTTTAACTAGCTATGACCTCATGAGACCCCCTTTGCACTTTTAAAACGTTTTATTTTGCTTGATTTTATACCTTCACTGTAGACTATTAACATATTTAAAATGTATGACATTCTATTCGTTTTTGTTCATTCTATGAAGCACTCAGTGTGGTAATTTCTCTGTAAAGCACTTTGAGCTGCATTTCGTATATGAAAGGTGCTATACAAATAAAGTTTATTATTATTATGTGGGCTTTGTTTTGACTGGTATCTGGCGCAATGTAAACAAAATGCAAATTGAAGTTGGTTGCCATCATCCAAAATGAATAACATTATACCATTCAGGTTTGGAACATGGTATTATCCGAATTGTGCTTATAAACAGTGTGTGCTTTTCGGAGCGAGTTGCTATAGGAAATCATTCATTTTAAAACAGGACCCGCTTTGCACTGTGCCATAAAGTGGATTGTGCCGTTATCCGGTGTGCCCTTATTTGGATTCCACACACACGTAATTCTGCTTTAGTAATTATATAATTATCATAACTACAAATAAACTAAGAAGATAGGGGGAGAAAAAAATACACCACCACACACCCCAACCTTAAAAGACGTCAATACACATAGCATGTAGGAAGGCCTGAACAGCCTTCATGCAGGCTGGTGAGTAACTGCCACTGTGGCAGACCAAGGTTGGTCAACAACCAAAGAATGAAGATTCAAAAGATAGAGGCTGACTCGACCAAATGGGACATGACACATCATCCAGTGGATTAAGTGTGATCATTGAGCTGCCTTCTCACACCACTAACAGCTTATGGTACAGAGTTCAGGCTACATGGTGGTATAAGGTCAACCTATGATCTCAGGCCATTTTCCAACACGTTTTGAACCTGCTGGCTAAGCAGTGGGGGCTACTGCGTCTTCCGTGTCTCTCGGAATTCCTGTCAGAAATCAAATAAGACCACATTTACATTTCTTTCACAACTACAGTGATCACTTCTTTTATAATCACCTGATTCCCTTTTGAGTACATGTGATCTCTTCTGTATTTACACTACAGTAGAATACAATGTGTTTACATGGGGCAAACTAAAACAGTCAGACCAACTAACCAAAAACTTAGAATTTTCAAAATCGTATTGGCAACTGATCCAGGAAACTATTGGCCTATTCTATTGGCCACCACCATGTTCAGTGGAGTCCGACTGCACACATCGTGTGAATGCGAAGCAAGTTGTAAATACAGCCAATACGTCTTTCGATAGTTAATCGTAAAAAAGTCACTCATTTGTACATAGAAGGGCAAAGAAATTACAATATTAATTTCAAATCCATATAGGCAAATTGGCTTCGAATAGGTACTGTACCATACAACTGCAGACATGAGACATGGAGCGATGCAGAACAAACACTGATTTGAAAACGATGTTTTCGGCAATTAAGTTTCATCGCTTATATGTATACATGTTGCATTCTACTGCAGAAATACAGGAGAGATGGCATGTACTCGCTAAGGTTGGGAAAGATATGAAAGTGAGATCCAGACAATTTTTGTCAGAAAGCCCCTTTAATGGCACTTGCGCTTCCTTCACAGTATACTATTGAGGCATTACATTTGTGCCCTAACCTAGTTAAAACTAAAGTTTAAGGAATCAGTAATATGGAGAGGCTAAAAAAAATACATACACAACTACTAAAATAAATATGAACTTGAATTATGAACTTGAATTAACCAGACATGGTTAATTCAAGTTCAGAATTGTGCTAGGTGCATCATATTTTAGTGTAAAATACCCATGCACTATGCATGTATGGTGAATAAAGGAACGGTTGAGGAGATGTCTATACAGAAGTGGAGTGTGCAGCCCTGCAAATACAACATACACCATATTCTGATTACCACATAAAATAGTTTTGTAAAGATGTTTAAGATTAGATTTTAAAAAAATAATGTAGTTATGCATATGCAATTCAAATGAAGTTAATTTAACACTAGTTTGCTAATCTCTAAAGTTCAGACTAGTTCCAGTGTAGTTTGTTGAAGATAAACTTTGAGCCATCTGACTTCCCAGAAACTGTTGCTATTTTTAAAAATGCGTGGGCGTGCTGTTGCTACCGGGAAGTAGAGAGTCCTTCAACCAATAGTCTGCCTGTGCGTCTTTTAAAGGCCAACAGTTAGTATCAGATTACACAGGTTGTTAATAAACTTTTAACTGGTAAACTGAAGAAATGTCTGAACATGGCTTGTTGCATAACTTGCTCTGACAGAGATTACCCATTTTGCAAGACTTCGGTAGTGTGAGAAAAATACACTTATTCAACAGCAACAGGGCTAGAAACGAAAGAAAAACAGCAGAGCCATTTGAAACCTGCCTAATGCAAAACTGCAGTCTCCTGTTCGCTATAGGGTTTAAAGTCTAACAAATTGAATGTAACTATTTTACAGTGCGTTAATCCCATCAATTACCAGAGAGCAGAGTGCAGTAGATGAATATTATGTTGCAGAGAAAGAATTATACCTTTTCAACCCATAACAGGAATGTGCTAAACCTCTAAAGCTGATAAAGATTTCATTTGCAAAAAGAAAGTTTTGCATAGCCATTTCACACAGCTTTCAGAACACTATAGCCTTGTACTGCAAGGAACTCCAGGCCCATACATTACCTTTCATGATGAAAAGAAAACCCTCAAAATGTGTCTTATTTTCAAATGAACAATTCTTGATATTTTACGGAAAGACATCCTGTAGAAAAAGCAGTGTTCTGCAGCACTATTATATGCTGTTAAAAGCCTTTACCAAAGCAGGTTTAAACACTCTAGGTAAAAGAGAAAAATCTTTTTTAATAATGTTTGGGCCCTAATTAGAAACGTAACCCAGCATCAAGGTTGTGTTCAGAGTGCTTTGCATATCTGCCCTAAGACATTGCAAGGCTGTCTGTTTTCTACACCCCCAATCCACTTGTGTACTGTATGGTGCAAACTGCTCTATGACATTGCCTCAGCCTAAATTCCCCATTGTGTAGAAGCCTGTTCTTCACAATGAACCAGTACAGCGGTAACCAGGGTTGCGGCTAACATCATTAGCCGGCGGAGGATTAGATGAAGCTTGGTGTGAGCCCTCACCATGGAGAAGCCCAGCAACACTTCCTCTCAAGACCATTTATGTGTTTGTCCTGTAACCAGAGACACCAGGGAGTATCTGAACAAACAAGGGCTCCGACACTAGCATCATCACCAAGTGCCGTTTTAACCATGTAGAAAGGGATCCCCCATCCACCCCAATGAGGCAGATATCTGCTAGAGACTATTTGAAAGTGTATGTTTGTAGGTATATGGTGAGACTTTCTAATCAACTCAATCACAAATACAAAATTATAAGCTTTAATTTGTTCAATCATTACATATAAACAAGAAAGACAGGATGAGGAAAGGAAGGAAAAAAAAAAAAAAAAACAGCCCTAGACCTCTAATCCCTTTTGTCTTGCCATCTTGGTTTAGTGCTTGGTCACACAAACTGCCTGTATGAATCTATACTCAAGTATTTTATATATATAAATAAAATACTTGAGTATAGAGATATATACACACATAAAGGGGAAGGAACAGGAATTCCAGGAGATTTTCCAAATTCATCCTTGCATCTAATACAATGTGCTCAATCTCCACCAACCATAAGTGGAAGGAGGGGCACATACAATAAATTCCAATGTGGCTTATTTTTTGCTGTCTGAACACACAGCCGATTATAAGATAACACAGGCAATAGGTGGGTGGACCCACAACCTTTAGAGGGCATTAAAAGTACCACAATGCAATTGCACAATAGTTACGGCTACCTTAGTCATATAGTGCAGCAGGCATAGCTGGTGGGGCAACATACCTGTAAAGCTTACTGTGGGTTGGGCGAGCAGGGCACAAAGACATTATCCATTAAACACTCAATCGTCATTCATTATCAAATAAATTAGAGCTCAGAAAGGCTCAAAATCATATATTTGAGACAGTTGCCCATGCTTGAACATCACCAGCCCACTGTCATCATTTAATTGGAACACCTAAAATGTTGTCTTGCGTCTCTATTCCAGACATACATGCAAAAAGGGGCCCTATGGTACCCTGTCATTCATTTGATGACCTAAGCATCCATGTGCTTTGATCCCCTGAATGGCAAGTCAGATTTGCCTACATACAAAAATATTGCATACAAAGTAAATTACTACAGACTATTTATGCAAAAATGTGGCCTTCAATGTCCATCCTTAATTAAGCCTAGAACTATACAGCTGCATGGGAACATATATTACCTTATTAAAAAAACACTCCCCCAGAAACCAACATCTCTACTCCAGCTCACTGTTTGTTTGAAACATAACTATCCACGTGGCTGTAGGCAGAGCAGTAGAGAACAACAAGTCAAGGAGAGTGCTAGGGACACTTTACACTTTCAAACAAACTCATTTTTGTAATGATGCTTTGGGGGTGCATTCCTGCACCTTATTTAAATTGAATATAAGGCAAGTATTCATAAATGTGGCTGGCACCCATCTCCACTCCTCCCCTAAAGAGATTTTAGGCACACACCCTCCCTCTACAGTCGCATGCCCTTTTTTGGACAGTTATGTTTTAAAAAAAAAATAAACAGTGAAAATATTCAAGAATATTTTTGAGGTCGTCGGCAGGAAACTAAATAAAATGTAATGTGAGGCAGAAAAAAAGAACATCTCCCGTTGTAGATGTAGGCACCCTAAATCCAGGAAACTGTATGATATTATGGGGTCTCTGAGGACATTTGAGAATAAAATGACTGCCGCCACCTCCAACATGTAAGGCCTCTAAATGTTTAGCAATAATGTTGTGCACCAGCCTTTGCAGCAATTGGGAAGTGGTAGATACAGGCATATGTGTGATTGCGATATGATGTGGTTACCACAGCAGCATATAGTATTTCTAAGAAATAGCAGCCTCAGCGCTCACGTCACCGGCCTAAATAAATTAGTTCAGTTGCATATGCAACTGTTAACTTCTGCTTCGTGCAATTTTTTAATCCTAACCAATAGGAAGAACAGTATCAAATGTCAGACGAGGGTAACAATAATGCTTCTGCTTTATTAACTAAAAAAAAAAAAAAGTGGCCACAATTCTAAATTGTGCAATTTTAGGTCAATGTTGTTTTGCAATCCCTTAAAACTGTTGGTCTCATCGACATATTAGATACAACTATATTGAATATGAATTGAATTGCTGGGGACTTTGATGCAGAGTACTAAGGGCTTTGATGTTGTCGTTCCATGACCAGAACCATGATGCCATTAATCTACATTACTTGTTAGGGATTCCAATATGATGTATCCTGGATGATTATAGCACCCTCAAAGATATGTTCTCCTGGCAGCACCCAGAACCTCAGATTTTCATAACCAGGAAGTGAAGCTATACTCATGCAAATCCACCCCTCTACTCTCCCGGGGAAACTGAAAAATCCATAGACAAGCATTATGCAAGGCATCAAAAAAAAGAAAGAAAAAAAAGCAGCCTTCTTGCTGTTGCTAAGTATTCGATAATCCAGAGTTTAGGTTGAACACCAGGCTCACCAGAACAAAGCTAGGATGTAATATACAGAATTTTACATAGCTTTTATTTTAACATATTTACATTAATTAGCAAGGGGGGCTACTGGTTACTGATGCATATCCTGATTTATCGAGTGTGCAGTCCAGCCTATCATAAAGACGTGTTTGATGAGGAAAACCAAGCAATGTTCACATCCGTGTGCATTCGTCCCAAAAAGAACAGTCTTTGTCCAATAAATTCACCTGATTAACAGGGCAAGTGTTGCCCCTAGACCGGCAAATCCAGCAAAGGCCATGAGAGTGTTCCTCAATGTGGACTCTGGGTCTGCTACTCGAAAGAAGTCTACAAAACCATCCTGGGAAGAAGACAAATGAAAATGGTGCTTAGATGGAGAGGTGGGGGCAGTGAGTAGCATGGCAGTTAAGCTGTAGGCTTACAACAATGGTTATGCAACTGGCACGATTGTCATTAATTGACAGAATGTAAGGCGAAATTTAGCAAAACTCACCCATGAGTTGTTTTTGACCATCCAGTCGCGTTGATGGAGAATAAGATATTCTGAGATTTCCCGACCCACTGTCATAACACAATGGTCCCTGCCAAGCTTCTTTAAGTGTTGACACACAACTGCTCCGAAGGCCACCAGGCTGGTGATGCGACCCCAGTTGGTGTTCCCATCTGCGAAGAGGCTCTTGGCTACCTCCGTGACAAATGTCATATTGTCATCGTATTTGTCCAAGTTCAGTTTGTTGAGCATACCTAAACATGTAGAAATAAAAATGAGAAACCTAGGTAGCTGGGAATGCAAGTCCTATGATAGCCAGTTGAAATATTCCTACACAAACCATTCCTAAGCAAAGATAACACTTTAATATTGATACCCTAAATTAATTTCTTATGAATACAATATTGCATGTTGTTTATGGTAGTAATGTTTCACTGGTGGCTAAAGTGCCTTACAATGCTTGTGCATTAGAATAACGTTACTTGGCTTGGAGTGTCGTCCTAACACCACCTAATACTAGGCTACATACCATTGTACGAGTATCGATGTTTTTCAAGTACATCATCCACAACTTTCTTCATGGTGGCCATAGCCTTGCTTTGCTTCCAGCGTGGTTGAGTGAGTTCAACAAAATCAGTAAGAAACGTGCAAATGAGTTCCCTCGTGTCATTTTCCAACACTTCATCCCCTGCTGGACAACTGGAGATTCCTATATCACTGTCCGGCTGCATCTCCGGCGTGCATGGCAGAGAGCCGTCGTCGACTTCATCTATAGAGTCCCTCAATATTTTTCCTCTGTTAGGTGCATTTACTTCCAAATCCTTGGGTCGTGATGAGTTGTGGGTGGAAGTAATGTCCCCATGTGGATCCAAGTCGATAGGTATTTGAGGCGAGCCATGTACAGGGCTGTAGTGCACGGCTCCTTCGACGACTCCATTTTGAGGAAGAATAAAGCAACTCCCGATTGTTCCAGTTGTAACGCTGTAATGTTTCGTCTGCGTAATAATATTCATCTTGATTGTTAATGTTAAGAGTTGGCTTATATCTTTAGCTTATAATTTTTTTTGTTTCTTTTTACGAGTTAAATGATGGCCCTAACATGTCTTTCTCGCCTGGTTCCACGAAAACGAATGAAAGTAGTGCTGTCGCTAGTAGAGCGGGCAAGAAAATGGGACGTCCCTGACGTCAATAGACAAACGTCATTTAAGGGAGGTGCCTTTGCCCAAATAAGTACTTCTGGGTGAAACAATGAGAAAAATGAATGCCGTTTTTAATATTCGACGTTAGCGCGGTCTGTGATTAACTTGTGTTGCAAACTAAAGGTGTTTCCACTGAACGTGAAGCGAAATTTCGCTTCGCGTTCAGTGGGAAACACGCCTTTACACGTTTTGTCTAAGACTGGTGTTTGTCAATTACGAGATCGTTAGGTAAACGTTAGTCAAAGTAAGCCATCACTCCAGCACATACGTCACTCCACTCAGTAGCGAATTTAAACCCCATGTAACATTCTATTTCTGTATGCAAGAGATTGAGGATTTCGACCGACATCCCAGTTCCCATAGCGACAGTGTTTACACAGCCATTTTGGAGGTCAAAAAAATGTTCAATAGTGTCACGCCTGCGCTTAAATCTCCCTTTATCAACTCATGTAAACAACCTGGATGTCTTAATAAAAAGTTAGTGCCGTTGACTACATAACTAACACGTAGAAATACACATTTGAATATCATTAAAAATGTTACTAGGTTTTTAAATTTTAATGAACAACATTTTAATTAAGTCTAACAACCTTTTCAAACCAGACTCTAAAGAACAGCGGTCTGTGGCACTGTTCCTCCCCTATTTTGCTATGTGTATAATTTGAGTAATTTTATTTGACTCAGAAATTAAACTGAATTTTCTTAACTTACCGTCTTGGGGCAAGAAGATATCTGAATTGAGCGTTTTTACTTTTATTAAAATTGTATTGATTCACGAACCATCTGGAATGTTCTGACCTAAACGTCTGTTTATCCCTTTCAGACACTTATGCCATTGCCTCCCCCTAGTGATCAATGCATGTGCTGCAAACCTTGTTTCTGTCAAACAATGCAGGGTCAGTATTTACCATTAGTAATTCCACCCATTTGGTTATTTGGGTGAAATTGGAGGCTTACAAAAAAGAGGCAACATTAACAAAAACATTGACAAAGAACTGTTATTCCTGTAAAAGTTTATTTCAAATACTGACAAAAATCCTCCTTACTACTTCCCCACACCAATGTTTCACCCCCTGAAACATTCCAAGTAGTCCTCTACTTTCTAAATTCTTAAAATTATTTATGTGTTCTCTGAACAGTCATCCTATGTATCATGTAAACCTACATCTCTTTCTAGGAAGCAAGTGTGCCTCTGATAATCCCTGTAGTTATTTTGGGCCAGGATGAACTATATTAATTACACAATAAGAGAACATGGAGGGGGAAAAAAAGGAAACCATAAGGTAAAAGCAGCACAATGTACTTCAGAGCACACAGCCGATAATTTCTTTTTACATTCTGGCACGTGTTTATTATAGCTGAACGGGAGAGACACAGTCACAGTATTTGACCCTGCTCTACCCATCTCATTAAGCCGCTCCCTGCGAAACCAGACAGTTCACGTCAAATAGCATTCAAGAACTCCTGCTCACTGTTGTTTCTATAACCCCGTTTTAGCCTATTCAGACATCTGTTTTGATTTTACAGGCCATAGTTTATCAATCTAAAGAATTTAGGATGTTGCAAACAAATCAAGGCGAAACTGCCTTCGTCATGCAAAGTGACATTTAGAAATGTGGTGAATTCATTTAAACTCTGGCCATGCGCAAAATAGGATCAAATTCAAGAGTTTAAATTTTTTTCATTCTGATTTCAATTACAACTATACAATGTACAGACAATGCCAACTATACAAAGTTGAAAGCAAATTGACCATGCCGCAGGAGCTAGAATTCTGGCAGAGACTCTTGGTAGGTTGTAAAAGGTGGAATCGTACAGGACAGGTGTACTTTACAGGGCATTGTCTCTATAGGATTTATCATCGACTGAATCAGCAGCATTTACACATATATCCATATGATATAGATTCACATAGCCTCTGCAGTATACATAGAGCAGAAGTAGTGTTTTTTAACTGAGAGAGGAGAGGAACCATTAAATCTGAGTGGGGAAAAAAAACAGAGACAGCTGTTGAGAAAGAACAGAAATATCCCTTCCCCGTTAAAGTCTATATACAATGGCGGGAACACAGAAAAGTAGCACACTCAAACAAACCCATAAAACAAGCATACTCTCAAATCTCACACTCGCTGTGATTTGACACGTCTCATCGGGAAAAAACCCAAAACAATGAGGTTGACAATGCGACACCCTCTAAATCTAGCCTATGTGGTGGAGTGCACGTTTGTGATCATTCCCTGAAGCAGTAGAATACAAGGGGGTGGAGACTTGGTGATCATGACAATTCTGGGGATTCATTGAGCATGACCTCTGGCCCCTTTTTTGAGGTTGACCCGCATTAATAGACGGGAAGTGAGCAAAGAACCTGGACCCACATAACGCCACCCCTCCCATGCCATAAAATCTCATTCTGTTTGGCCAAGTGTCATTGAGCGCATCCTGAGAGCATGCAATGTCGCTGTGATGGCGAACCTTGATGCTGGGTTCGCACCTGTGATCATCAGATTGCTTGCTGTTTACATCATCACACCACTGAGATGAGTAGTACAGATTAGTGTGTTTAATATGTCAATATGGTATTGTGAGATTGCCTGCGTAAAAAAGGGAATATAGGAGGGAACAGAGGTCAGCGTAGATAGTGAAAGGCGTGATCGCATGATCGCCAACAGACAAGAAACAACTATCTCTGATATAAATACATAACTTTGATATCAGTTTAGAAAGGACTAACCAGGGCCAAACTATACACAGGAAATTAATTTTCAAGGGAGAACCATATACACCATTCATTGTGCCTGAATCCCCCTAAAAATCCTTTAGGCTAATAGTAAACACGGCTTGATGCAACCAACTTATTATTGAATACAAGTGGCATGGTTCCCAGCTTTTAAAAATGATTTAGGGGATATATTCATATTTAGCTGGTATTTGCCCTGGGCCACACAGAGGAGCATGGATTGTCAAGACAGCAAAAAGGACAGAAGTATGACCACGTGGCTAGTACTCAGCAACACCCATACATACTTCATTCAAAAAATGTGTCCCACTTGCTTGTTGTCTTGTGACTTCTTCCAGTCACAAGAGAAAGAGAGAGGAGGGAATGGGAGTGGAGAAGTAAAGCAAGGCGAAACAAAAGGTTGTTTGAGATTGTGTTTGGCTGAGCTGACACCAATCTTAGATAGATCGTCAAGACCTCAGGATTTGTTTGACAAAAGATTAAAAAAAAAAAAATGTAAAAAAAATAGACGTGAATAAAGGACGCTGCAACTCACTTTTTCCACACTTCCCAATATGGTTTCAGCACTGCAACAGCCCCTCCCAGATTGAAAACAATCACACACAAACATCCAACCTCCACAATCCCGCAAGCCACAAGCCCAGATAGGGACCACAAATGAAAAAAATAAAAAGAATGATGCAATCATGGTTCCTAACTCCCTTATACGCACACAACACTAATTTGGTGTAAATCAAAATGCAAAAAAAACATAACAAAAAAACAAATGCAAATTTCTGTACAGAATACAAAGTGCATTAACTCACCCCATTCAACCCCCTGCCCGATGACACACATCTACTGTGATGCATCTTGGAACACCAAAACCAAGACATAGGGGAGGCAGTTGCAGGAGGCGGGACAGAGTGCAAAGGGGGCAGAGCTGGGTGTGGCAAGAAAGTAAGGAGACACAAAACCTCCATATTCTCACCCCAACCAACATACAAGTAAATAGAGTTAAACTTCTACAACTCTGCCCGATATGTTAAAGCCAAGTGGTGCCTGGGGATGGAAGGGGAATAGGGTGGGCGCAAAGGTACATATCTTGGGGGTGAGGACAGGTGAGGAGGGATGATCGCTGGATGTTTCCTGGATGACGGAGGCTAGCCTGCTAGCTTGCTGGTGACCAAGGAGGACTTCCTCCGTGGCAGGTCCTGCGGTGTGGGAATGTGATCTCCCGTCACCACGTTCTTGTCGGGGCCTGCCACGGGCAGCTGTTTGTTCTTCATCTTGGCCTTTGCCATGTTGTAATCGCCCGAGTCAAAGTACTTTTGCTGCGTGGAAAGATGAGAGGTATTTAGTGGTTAGTGGTTATACAAGTGTTGTAACACTGTTTTGTTTATTGTACTATATGAATGACAAAGCATTAATTAAAGATATTAAAAGGATCAAAAGAATTCACCAAACGTATTCAGTATGTAACGACACAATAAGCTACACAATAGCCTAACTACGAACAGAAAAGGGAATTATTAAATTTGACTAAAAGCATACATTTTGTCACTTATATAAAGCTAAAAACACGTGAGCAGGTAGGGTTGGAACGTTTTGCTTCAGGCCCTTGTTTGACTTTGGCTCTACTCACAAACCTCACCTCCTCATTGTCCTTGTTCAAAGGAGGAATAACTAATACAGTGTGGTGCTGGGCTGCATCATCAGTGACCGGAGAAAGAGCTGAATCTGCAGTCATGTAACTGCTATGATACCTCAGTCACGTTTTCAAAGTTGGACCGGGATCAAAACATGGTATATTAGGAAGCTATGATTAGAGCTCCTTGTGTGCAGGCTCCACAACGTTCTCTTCTCCTGTCTCATTACAGACTACACAGAGGCACAGTTCCCTACCCCTTTCTGTAACCTCTTCATGAGGAAATCAGAGCCTCCAGGCTTCTGGCCCAGGCTGGGGTATTTGGCCTTCAGCTTGGCCTCCTCTGCCATTACAGGGTTAGCGTTCTTCTCTTGGGAGTCCTGTCAAGACAAACATACAAGTCTAAACACTTTTTATTGGCAGAAACAGGCAACTCTAAAACAGTTCTACAAATTCTAAAACAGTTTCCCAATAAAGTTGACAAGACAAGGGGGAGAAGAAAAAACAAAACTTTTCCATACCCATAGACCTTAAACTCAGCCTCAAGATGCCGAACCCCTACCTGATCCTTAATACTTGTAATTGTCCTCACTGTGTGTTGTTTTGGATAAAAGGGTCTGCGAAATTGTCTAATTATAAATTGTCTAATTATAAAAAAGCTATTTAAAAAGGAACACTATTTAAGGAATACTTTACCCAAAAACCATAATTAGCCTACTATAACAATTCCTCACCCTCACAGTTTAGAAGAAATGAAAAGGTTTTACTCTCATTCCTTCAAGGAGAATGTAGCAGTAACATTTTCTGAGACACTGGAGTGGATAGGGGTTACAATTTTGGAAAAACTATCCCTTCTTATCTCCACTAATAATTATTATTTGGTGAAGTATTCCTTTAAGAGGGTTAAATGCCATGACTATGAATTCTGCAAGTTGATGATTCTTCATGGTGGTATGAGTCACAGCCTCAATGTTCTCCTACGACAGTGTGTTAACACTCTTATAGCAGCGAAGAAGCAACTCACAGTACCTGACTTGAAGCTTATAGAGTTAAAGAAAAAGATTTGGTAGTAGCCTATATGCAAGTATTATTAGCTATTACAGTATTGAAACAGTTTTGACACAGTGTCAGAAGGAGTATTTTGTGTCCTATTCAGGGTTGACACACTACAATCAAAACCTTCTACTTCATTTTACAGCAATGATATTCTATGACAAAATGTGTGAATTTTCTAGTAATTCTAGTCAGAATTTATGTTTATTATGCATACACTGGTCATTTGGGCTTAAAGGGCATTATCTCTATTGAAATTCAAAACAATAGAGAGCTATATACATATACAGCTATACAGTCAATAAAGGCTTAGGTTAGGTTACAACATCCGTAGACATCGATTCACGTATAAAATGCCTCCATTCACATTGTTGTCATTTGCCAAATGACAATAATGACAAACTGGTCAGACATTTCTCCTCCTAGACCTGTGAGGAAGAAAGTAAGCCATGCCTAAAGTGGGTTAGCAGCAGCCAGGGACACACCTTGTTTGTGCTAGCGGTGTCAATAACTTCAAAGACAAAAGTATTTCCAAAAATGTGATTCAGGGCACAGAAGCCGATGATAGGATTCCCCCAGGGGGACGGGAGATGTGGTACCGAGTGTGCAGATTCACTTGGGCCTATGTCCAAAAAAGTATGAACTATATCAATTATGAGCTATATTTGGCACCTTGTAAGGAAATTGCAAAGCTTAATTCCTCCATACAGTTTCAGCTATTATGTACCTTAATTCCCCTTGACGTGTCTCATTTACATCCACTGGTACAAATAACATAATATTGAACTTCGTTTTCTGTTCTGCACACTCAAACTGATGTGTGATTTAAAAGTCACAAGGTACTTTTCTCTATGAGTGAGCATTCAAGTTGATGCTTACTGACCAGAGGGTTTGTCACAGAAGCCTGAACTCTGAACCAATGGGACAACCAATCAGCCCCGTTCGTGTGAAACACATTTGAGCGTCAGTGGACTTAGTATGTGAAATAGTGAAATCTCAAAGCTGTCAAAACAAATGTATGTTTGCATGTCTGCCTGACGTTGGGTGTCACTGGTTTCTGATGGAGATATTGTCTAAAAAGGGAGAAAATATTACAATAATTGCTATTGTGGTTACAGTATATGGAAACGCGGAAGTATTGGCACACTGCAGTCGTTGTCAGGATAGACCAATAAGGCCCAACCTGCTATGGACTCGCAAGCCAATGATACAAGCCAAGCAATGGGGGTAACACTGACATAGTAACTACGTATATTTTGAACACGTTGTGTGATAAGACAACAACGCCACGGGCGTTGTATGTATCTGTGTGACCTACATTAGGCTTATATATGTTTGACGATCCCCCATTCAGCCTCAATGCACTAAACAAATTGTAAATACTTGCCTAGAGCTAACCTAAGGTAGCTAGGTAATTAGCATGCTCAATAGCTAGCCAACAAAATGAGACTAACATAAAACATGTACCTGTTTTTCGTCCTCGTAGTCCATCTGAGTGTCTAAATCCAGGTTTTCTGACGACATGATAAAACAAGCAGATGTCCTGTTTGTCAGAAAAAACAAAGTTATGAAATTGTGATATACTGTTTGTGTACCTGTACTAAATGTAATCCTCCTTGTTTGAGCACGACTGTTCCTCAACAAAAATGGCGAGAAGCTTTGTGACATCACCGCTAGGGATTTCCCGTTGTTGATAGACATATACAGTAACCAATACAAGAGTAGAAAACCCTCGACTATCGGCCCGACTTCCAACTTATGAGCCAATAAAAAGCCATTAACGATCTTGCTGCTGTAAATGACAGTCTGTTATCCAATGACAGAGGGGAGAGCCAGAGGGGGCGATGCGGGACCGCAGTGCATCAACACAACACCATAAATTAAACGAACTAGGCTAATCAAATCTACAATCGTAGTCTATAGTGTTGAATCGCACATAACCTTATGGATACAAACTAAAGGGTACAGGCAAAGAACCACCAAAACTGGCTATAATTTTTAATCGGTCGCACTGGCAGGATATTGTTCATCCTTGGCTTTGATTGGCTACTCCTCAGTGCCTGATGTTGCGAGTCCCGTACGCGGGAACGTCCACTCCCCCACCCCACACATCCGATGCCCACTTCACACAAACACGCACGCAAACGCACGCACATACTTAACGTTGGCTCAGCAGCTTGTTGTCAAATCTGGCCAATATATTACTAACTTAACTACTTAACTAATTTTATCGATATTTATCGTGTTATCATGTAAGTACAAATGCCAACTTTCTAGAACAACTATGCTTATAAAGTTAATGGATTATATCACCTAATATAGCAAGAGCAACGTCAGTTGAGGCTAATAAGCTAATACAAATGTTAAAATAATTTAGCTAATGCTTGTATGATTTAGCCTATTTTGGAAATAGTTCAAATGTATAATATCTCAGTTCATCTATCAGGGTAAAAAGTTGTTTTTCTGTGTTTTAGCAGTGCTTGAATTCAACATGGCATGTGTACAACGTGTGAGATCTAACGTTAACGTTAGTGAGGCACAGGTAACGTTAAAAGGACGGCTAATGTTTGCTGAGTTGTGAAAAATTACAACACGAAAACAAAATATGTTTACATGCTTCCATTTGAGAATAAATAATTTATTTTACTTCACTTATTTCAGGAGACCCAGTTGTTGCCTAGTGTGGTTACCACAGAGCAACAATCCTTGGTTGTTGTAAAGAAACTTCTGGCAATTGCTGTGTCCAGCATTACCTACCTCAGAGGCCTGTTCCCTGAGAAAGCCTATGGAAACAAATATGTTGAAGGTTGATTATACATGAATTATTAAGTTATTAAGCGGGTCAATATGGTACCAACAGTGTTTTTAGCCTTTCCATTTCAACAGTTCTGAAATTATATTTTACATCTTCTCTTGCCCTCTCCCACAGAGCAGAAAGTGATGATTCTCAGAGAAGAGCGCAGCTGTCCTGGTGCCAATCAGATTGTTCAGTGGTCAATATCCTAAACACAACTTTGACGCTTGGTGTTCAGTGCCATTATTGAGGCCGTTGATTTTGATATGCCCTTACGGTGGCCCCCTTTTCCATTTTTTTTCTTCTTCCTTTTATTCACTTTAGCTTACTGTTCATGTCTGTTGGTGGCTGTAGGGGGGAGGGGCAGAGAGCATTACTCTGTTTCAAGCAAAAACTATGTTTTTTAGTGTCAGTATCAACCACAGGGGTATATCCAGACACAGATTAAGGAGCGTACCTTTACGGGAAAATGTATGCCTCCACAGTTGCACAAAACACAAACATTCAGTTGCCGTGTTTTTTTTATCTTTCAGGATGCAGGGTTGCTTTGATGCCATTCAGAAGAAATACGTAAGACATTACTTCGTTTCCATCGCTTTTGAATATTTAATGTTCGATTGTTAAACTGTAGTAATGCAATTATGTACACCAAAACCAAGTTATCAATCCTTTTTTTTTTATATGCTTTCCCACCAGCTGCGAACCGTAGTTTTGTCCGTAAGTATCTACATTGTCTTTTAGTATATATATGAATACTTGTAATTGTGATTGAGTCAGAGTGGAGAGACTGCAACCTCATACTTGGAAATCGTTCTGTTAAGAGTTTAAGTTTGACCTGCAACATCAATAGATTAAAACTTGGAATAGAAAAGACTTACTACTACAGTTACTTCGACTACTTAAGAAACATAAGGTTATCTAATATATTGAGTTTGTGTTAATTTATCTTCTATTCTAGATATATACTGATCCAGAGAATCCTCAGGTAATTTGTACTGATTGTCTCTAGAATTGTTGATTGTTTTACTATCAAGTCAACAAACTGTGTTCAAAAGTATAATTCCATTTCTCTCTCTGTAAAATATTTAGAAGGTGACAGAATTCTATCAGTTTAAGATCCTGTACACTCCAAAAGGGCCCCAGATGGAATTTGACAGGTATAGTAGAATTTATGCTTGGATTCATATGCTGTTTTGATTTTATGAAAATGATAAAAATGCTAATGGATGGAATTAAAAGAATATAGTTAAGGGATTACATCACAGGAACCACGTGATTTTGAAGATACTCTGCTTTGATGAAAAAGATGGACTATTTTTTGTGGTCATGTTTAAATGTGTGTAATTTTGGCCAGAAGAGGCAGAGTTGAGTCACTATTAACATCTAGACAGACACTGCATGGGGCTTGCATACAGTATCCTCTCAGTGATTTCATGGACTAACACTAACTGTTCAGGTATGCATGTATACACTACATATACATATAAACAACCATTAACAGTATTGAAAAATCAAGTCAGGTTTTAAAAAGAATATTATAAATAGTGTTATTAAATTCTATAATTAATAAGTTTCTTAGAAAATTCCTAAAACATTCACTATCTACTTATTTACTTACTACAGTTGCTTGGACTATTTAAGAAACATAAAGATATCTAATATGAAGTGTGAATGTGAATCTGAGGCACATTGGTAGGCACAGGGACTTACACAGAGACATATGCAAGCCCCATGCAGTGTCTGTCTAGATGTTAATATTGACTCAACACTACATATGTAAATAACCTGCCCAAAACAAGCGCTTTTAAAATACTAAACTCCTTAATAGTAATGGGTGTTACAGTCGAGGTTCATAAAAATGGTGCAATCTGAGACGAGAAGCATAATGTGAATCCACCACAGTGCATGTAGTAGGTATCATTAGTCTGTATCACCCGGCTTCAACCCTAGCAACAGCACCGGCAAAGCCGACACAATGTCCTGCACCAACATTAAGAAGGCCAGCATCCTACTGGTGAGAAAGCTCTACACTCTGATGCAGAACCTGGGTCCCCTGCCGGACAGTGTCTGCCTTAATATGAAGCTGTCTTACTACGATGATGGTAACACACATACACACACACACACTCACACACACACAAACAGAGAAACTCACAGTGTTCTCAGACATCCTTACACGTTCTAACAATCTTCTCAGACTTTTTGTCTCCTTTGCCACCGTGTCTCCTAGTGACACCGCAGGAATACCAGCCGCCTGGTTTCAAGGAGGGGGAAAACGACGTCATTGAGTTTGAGAAGGAACCCGTCAAGCTGACCATGGGGGAGGTGGTAACCCCCTTTCACACCCTGAAGGTGGATGTGTTCACTGAGAAAGAGAGGCTGGAACAGGTAAAGAAAAGCCATAGTTTGTCTCAGCTGAGAGAGAGACGTACTGTGAATTATGATAGACCAAGAAAATAAAAATGATCATACTTTTTCACCCTTTCTAATTAGCAGTAGTAGCGTTAGAATAATCAATATTATTGTTAGTTTTATAGCTTTTGTTTAGGCACGTTATCAGAAACATTGTTGTCATTCAAAAAAGAATACAGATAAGTTTGAAATCTGATTTTCTGTTTTGTGAAATCTTTGTTATTTAAAACTAACAAAGTTGATGGTAGTCCGACTTGACCTGTTTTGATTGACAGCTGTGTTGCCTGATGTTCACAGGTTGAGGAAGAAGAAGCTGTGCGTGTGAGGGACAAGTGGATCCTGAAGATGGAGGAAGAGGTTGCTTAACATTAAGAGTTGGAAACCTTTTGGAATTACCTGAACTCCAGTATCAATTACTCCTAAAATGCTACTTTAATTTTAGAAACAAAGTGGGACTGTAGTAGCAGTAAATATATACAATATAAACAACCATTAACAGCATTAAACAAAAGTCAGGTTTTAAAAAGAATATTCTAAATAGTGTAATTAAATTCTATAATTAATAAGATTCTTAGAAAATCCCCAAAACATTCACTATTTACTTATTTGATACACCTATTTGCTCAACTAGGTTCATGTCTGTCTAAAGAGTACATTAATGCAATGTTTAGACTGTATACATACTGTACAGTATATTTTTTTATGACTTGATATAACAACAGTAAGGGCTGGTGTAAAAACAAACACCTTTCTATTTGAAGGAAACATTAACAGCCGCGTCAGATGTGTAACATTTTGTCGGTGTTGACAAATTGCTTCCGTGTTTTCATTTCTAGACTCATGTCATCGAAGATGTGGTGAAGCCTGACAATGACAGTTTAGTCTTGGAGAACACCGGTAAATGTGCAGCCAATTTCACTCTTAACATGCCATATGCAAGTGAGGAGATATACTTAATTCTTTGCTAATGTGATAATTATTAAATGGTTGGTAAATAATAAAATAGAAATCAATTGTTTTTTTATTTGACCAACAGAGATTCATCTGACCTGTCACGAGACAATGGATGTGTGTGAGGATTCGAAGGTTGGTGCAGTCAAATATATTTAATATTATTAATATTGTTTTTAGTATTAGTGTATGGTGTTTGAAGTTCACTAGATCACAACTATAATGTGGGGCTCACAAGATGATCTAAACGTCCCGCCATGTATGACATTATCCTAACTGGTAAATCTTTCCTACGCTTCAAGTAGGTCGTAGTACGTAAATCAGTAATCCTACCACATATAGAAAGTCTGGAAGCGAAACTGAATATTTGTATTCTGAGCCATCTTTGGGATTAGGCACAAATCGATAAAAAATACGAATAGAAATGGTATCACTTTTCATCTGTAGCTACACATAAAAGTATGTACCGGTAAGTACAAATGAATAAACAAGAAAGGAGAAAGAAAATATATAAGAGCCTTTGGCAACACTGTAAACACAATCAGGCAGGGGCAGGATAGTCTAGTGGTCTACCTGTAAGCATCCTTAAGCAAGATGCCTAACCCCTGTCTGCTCAATGTAATAGAAGCATGTAATTGTAAGTCGCTTTGGATAAAAGCGTCTCTTAATTGTAATTGTACCATTCTTCTTTAAACCTTAAATGCCACTCATGGGTCCAACAAAAACCAATACCAGTTGAGATGCTAGCTGACAGCACCCTTTGCGCCAGTGTTCATGACTGTCAGAAGGGGGCAGACCGATAGGCAGGCAGCTCTGTGTCAACATGACTCTAAGGGCCTTTCCAAGAGCACTTGCAGTCAGCGGTAGGCTGTTACAGTCCATCTGTCCTCCGTCAGATGGCCTCTCTGGTGAAGAGGACTGACGACATGGAGTTTGCCCTCAAGAGGACCCGGAGTGGAAGAGTTATCAGGTCCACTATGGTCAGTCAGCCCCTCACAACTCAACAACCAGTGATTAACACCTGAAAGGCCATTTCATACACTCATAGTTTCATAGTTAAGGGTAAAACCATAGACCATAGTCATAGAAGGGTAACCAGTGCATTTCTGCAAAATAAAAAATACCACTCACTAACTGATGTGTGTTTCTCGTGCCTAGACTTTGTAGTGTCACATTCTGTGATTTAGTTGAACGTTAAACACCCTTCATGTTGGTAAATGTGAAAAAAGGAAACAACAATGAAAAATCAATATATCATAATATGTTAACATCATATTGATTGGGTTTTCAGGGTTGTAACTATTGTAAAAAACAGCAGTATTGTACGTTTCATTAGAATTCCTCAGGGTTAAAATTTGTATTTAGTCAAATGCAGGGTGTCTTAAAACAGATTAATTAGATTATATTATTAAAATGTAAGGTCTTCACAGATTGAAGTTAAATATAGAATTAACAATTCAGTTCATAAATAAGATTTTGTGGTCTTGTATGCCTCGTGAACAATTAAACCATTGATGCAGAAGTATTTTATCATAGGTCTACATGTTTAATTTTAACTACAACTATAACTATAGGAAAATAAATGATGTCCAAAATTTAAATGTTTGTTTTGTTTCTCTGTTTCTCTAAGTTGTGATTCTGTCTTACTCTTATGTGGGTATGCTTGTCTGTTTGTGTTGTGTGCACAGGAGAAAAAACCTGTCGAAGAGAAGACCAAAAAGCCTTCCCCCGCTCAGAAGAAAATGGTGAGTACATATTGTGTTTTAAATGTATGAATGTAATTACAGGTATACATCATGTCTGTTAAGTACATGTTCAGTACATGTAATGTTGACTACTTTCCTTTTTTTGTATAAAAAAAATGGTTCACCTTGTTCATGACTAAATTAAATTGCTTTTCATGCTTAATTCATTGATCTATGCCCTATGCTGGTCTAGACAATTACAATTAGGTCATTTAGCAGATGCTTTTATCCAAAGTGACTTAGAATTACATGATGCTATTACATGGAGCAGATAGGGGTTAGGCATCTTGCTCAAGGATGCTTATAGGTAGGCCATCTCTGGGGCTTGAACCCACAACCAAGCAAGGTCATGACAGCAAGCCACTATCAAACTACATCCCAGGAATTACCTATAAAAATCACAAAATTTATTTAATTATTAATTTATTCTTCGAGTTATATTTTTTTCTTTGTTTCTTCTGGTGTTTTCAGATGTCTCAGTTTGAGTTCCCCAACAGCCAGGAGGTGCCATCTTCCTCCTCAGCACCCAAGAAACGCAAATTTAGTGAGCCCAAGGAGCGCTACTGACACAAGATCTCACCACAACAAACAACTTCAGAATATCACTACTTTTTAGGGGCGGTTTTGATTTGATTCGATTTGTTATGTTGGTTTTTTAAATGATGCTATGCAAAGTGAAATATTTTGATATATCCTTGTTGAGAAGTTCTGTTTTCTGTTAGACTCTGTGAAGTTGGCTATTTTAATATTTAAATGCAGGTGTAAAAATGGTTGGAAACCTAATTTATCCATAAGAGTTCTAACTGTCCAGGTTTAATTGTCCAGTGTAATTTTTAAAATAGTTTATAGTTACCTTAAGTCTTCCTATTTGTCTGTGTTTACTTGGGCGGTCATCTGTTTAATAAATTGTTTACGTTATTTACATTTGTATTATGTGTACCTATTTGTGTGGAACTTATTAAAATATTATGAATCCATAAAAATGTATATTTACGTTTTGACTACAACAACTTCAGGTAATACAGTTATAACCAGTGAAATAGTGAGTATAAGTAAAACCTGTTAATTAATATTTAATGTATCTTTTAAATAAATAAAGAATCAATATATAATAATAATAATAATAGGCCTTTCATTTTGGGTTTTGTGTAAAACCTTTTCATACACTTAGCACACAGCATTAGCATGCTTGTAGATCAAACTTGTTTATACTTCCCCAGCTACAAGTCATGGCTTGTCCACTCTACTACAGTATATCGTCTATGGACGTGACTCGGGGCAGGTGCTGCCCTTGTATTCCTGTTAAGGTGGTTTTCCGTCAGCTCTTAAAACCTGTAACAGCATGTGCTTTTGTCTCGCCGCTGCAAAAAGGAAATGTGGGTGTCAGCTACAGCTAAAAGATCAACAAGTTTAGCTTCCTCTCAGTAAAAGCTTGCTGCTGCTAAAGATTCGATTTCACCTGCTTGAAAGACAGCCTTCCATGTTTGAAAGGCCCCTGAAACGCTACCATTTGCATGTGAGGTGAGTTAAATGAAGCTGTTAAGTGAAAGTGGATTATATCTGTACACAGTGACCTTTGGGCTCAGATAAGGGACCATCAGCAGCCTCCCGCCCAGCAAGCTGTGTGTTTTTAATCTCCTGTTTTTCCCAGAGAGAGGGACATTTGCTGATAGACTGCCTTAACCCACTGCAGATCAATACTGCAGGAAGCCTTTGTGATGCATATCCAAGCAGGCCTCTCTCTTCCCACCCCCCCACCCCTCTCCGTCTGCAGCAGGCCAAAGGGGGGAGAGAAGAACTCCATCAAATCAGCTCTCACTTCCTAATACAGGCATTGTCTTGGCCAGCACATTTATTTCATTGTCTCTGCTTTTATGGGTAGTTCTGATAACAGGCAAGCATAAAGTAGAATGGACTGGGAAATCCATGGTGGACAATACCCACACTACACACTAGTGCATTGACGGTCTTTATGAGCTGTGAAATGAATCAGGGTTGAATAACCTCTCGGCCTGACTCCAGTGGCATTTTTCAACTGATTTTATTATTTTGACAGCCAGGAGTTTGGAGGGTATTGATAAGTGATTAAAGGCAATGACAGGAAAGGTTCCTTTGCAGGTCTATTGTGCTCTTCGATTGTACGTACCATTATCTTTGCCACAGACAGAATCCCTCTATCATATTCATGAAATTTACAGACAGATAGTCCCCAAAAGGCAAAAATGTATCCAATGACAGAATATAAAGGACTGCTCACTGAGCAGTGCAATCATTGTAAAACTGCCAGTTCTGGAACATTCTAGCACCCAAAGCATTTTTGCTTTGAGATCAGCCACTAGAAAGCAATAATGTTGATGAAAATAGACCACTTTCAATCAAATCTTTTTGGTCTGTAGCTCAAGAAAGATATGAGAAAATGTTGGAAGAATACAGTTCGGTTGGAAGAATACGACTACGGGAAAATAAATTCTAAATTGCAATTTTATTTCACCTCCTCCCTCAATCCTTCACTCTGATCGAGGGACGCTATATCATATCTGTACACAGACGTCTCCCTAGAAATGAATTCTGAAATTAAATTCAGGGACACACATCCAGCAGCCAGTGTTAACAGATCAATCAGCTGGCCAAACAGCAGGCGGACCAATCACCAACTAGGGTTCAGGCCGTCTACAGTCAACAGCCTTGGTCCGTCCGTAAGCAGTCGGGGCCCTGTGTCAGATAGACACACTGACAGCCTAATGGACAGGCAGTCCCATCCTAGGGCTCCATGTAGATTAAAGCCAGCTTCTATGAGCCTATAGTTAGGCAGAGCAATGATTGTGCATGGCCTATATGGCCCCCGGGTGGGGGTGGGGGTGGGGGTTGTAGGTAGAGGGGGGAGGGGCAAAAGAAGGAGTGGACATCCAGCCCAGGGACCATGACCCCTTTGACCTTGCCAGAAGGGCAGCAAATGTTTCTGAGCTGATTAGTGCTTCTCCGGCAGAGAACGGTGCACGGTCTTAACCCTTTGGAATCAGGAGTCCAGGAGGACATCCAGGGAACGTGTCAATCAAACCTTTCAGACCAAAAAATACCGTTGAATCAATATCTTAGGTACATTTAAGCATGTTAATAAACATGTTGATGTTGACTAATCAAGCAATCCACTGCTTAATCTGATGGCAACAAATCTACAGCATGAAGTTGGAAAAGGGTGCAATGTCCATTATGACCACACGGGGGCGATAAGTGGCCATAGAATGATCTGAGCAAACGAGGCCTGCACAGAACTAGCTCCTTATTTTAATATACAAAAAGCATATTTTCCCCTCTTCCATAGTTTACCAGGCTTGTACAGTCGACCTGTGCTCACTGTACTCTACATTAAATAAGCTTTCAATCCTACTAACACTCTATTGAGCTGGTCTTTTGAGAGAAACCATGGCGGAGTCACAGTATTGATCCAAATAAGAAATGCAAAAAGGACGGAGGCTGAGAGCAGGTGGCAACGGAACAGCAGATTCAGGGATTTAGTCACTCACTGGGTATGTATAGCCAGTGCTGCTGAGCAGTGAGGGGACCAATACCTACTTGAAACAGATGCTCAAAGCAATGGGATGTGCCCCATTGTGATCAGAGTGGACAGCTGAATTGTTTACCAACAAAGGGCCATTTTCTTCAGCGGCAGGCCAGCTCACAATGGGGCCCCCACACCACCAACATACTGAGGATCTCTGAGGGGTGTTGCGTGTGTATTGGGGAAGTATGGGGGGGGGGGGGGCACCAGTTGTAGTGGTTTTACAAGGGCGAGCTTCCAACCCTAAACCCCCATCCCCCCCCCCCCCACC
>JAODLI010000008.1:4226794-4250613 GCA_027575585.1 Percopsis omiscomaycus | reverse complement strand
AGGCGCCGGGGGGTAGGGACAGGGCTTTCGATCACGTTTCAGCAACACGAGACAGGGGCATACATCATGATTAGGGGCTGTTCCCACGATCATAAGAAGCCTATAGGGGAATATTTATGTCTTCAGGACTAGCTCCGGTGCCAGGGATTTATAGCATGGTAATGGCGAGCCTTTTACACATGATTACAGCATACGGAAGCTTTTACTTAATGGCCGGCGTTATGATGCTTGGACAGGGAGGGAGCTGAGGACGGGATGGTAGGAAGAGAGAGCGCTAGGACACTCTGACTCCTCCGGAAGCCCATAAATCCATGGCGCAAGCAAGCTAACCTCTGCAATCATGTCACTCCTTTCATTACTACATGAGAGCTGAGTGCACCACAAAACGCCTACTGTAGCCTAGTAGCAGCAACCCTGAAAGACAAATAGGACCGTATATTGACCATGAAATATTCAGCGTTTGAGGGAAAAAAAACATATCCACTTGTTCATATTGACATGCCTCCGACATCTCAGCTTGTTTGGGTTTTAATGAGACGTGGTTCGATAACTCAGAAATGCAAACGAGCTATACATGCTAGCATCCTCACGTCAAACGCTTCCTTCGGTAATGATTTCAACGTGGACGTGTACAGTGGGATTTTGGACGTATACATTGGGATTTTGTGGCGGGATTTATTTATTCATGGCTGATTTGATACTAAAAGTTTCAGATGCCCACAGCTGGATGTCAAAGCCACCAAGCCCTTGTGGCGCATGCCAATGTGATGGCACTCGTGTAGAAAAGACGGCGCTAAGGTCACACTTATTCCTCAAGTGCTAATGAGAGACATTTTCCACTGTGTGTGGAGCATCGAAGAGCCTTTCATACAGCAAACATCAGTATGGGCCCTGCGTTTGAGAGATGGCTCTCGATGGGGAGATATAAGCCAATCAATTCAACGTCTCGCTGCTGCTATGAGACCAAATGCAGCCTCAGCGATGCATGTGGTAGCGTATGGGCTGTTAGTGTGTGCGTGTGAATCTGTCGAGCCTGTGTCTACGCTCAAGCGTGCTGGTGTAAATGGCCGCGCACGCGCCGCGCTGTGGGCGTGCGCGGCCAGTGCTTACGCTAAGAAACACATTTGACGCCATCAGCAAAAAAAGCGGTGCTTCGAACCGCACAGTGCTGATTGAAAGCTCTTAAAAGTGTGCATTTAGGTAATTACACAAGTCTCCCAAATATGTTTCAGTCCACTTAGGGCTTCTAAACACCCTGGGCAATGCAGACTCTGCTTGTTTCACTCACCTCTGACGTAACCCCGCTTTAATAAAAAATAAATTAGTTCCCTAAAGTGATTATTACTCACTCCCCCTACCACATGTAAATGACTTTTATGAGAAACTAATGATGTCAAAGTGTCCACTATGGCTAGATAGATAGAGAGAGAGAGAGAGAGAGAGAGATAAAGAGAGAGAGAGAGAGAGAGAGAGAGAGAGAGAGGGTTAGAGGAAAAGAATGGTTTGACCCAACACACAAAGGCAGGGGTTGGTGTAGTGTTTCCTGTAAATAAAGAATTACAGTGTGTAGGGGTGAAGGGTTTGGCCAAATGTACGCCATGAGCAAAGACGTCATATTCTGAAAAGGGATTCCTGCTCAGTATAAGCCTCCCCTTTTCACCACATTGTACAAAACCAACGGTTTTGCTGGGTCATTTTCCTGAATTTCTTCAAGAAAATATTGATTCAGTTTTTCGGGAAAATGCATCGCCTGCTGTGGTGTTGTGAAAAATCCCTTCAATCTCTCTTGTGAGCTCTGATCCTGGGTCTTAGCTCCAACATGAGAGTTTTATGGTCAGAAGAATAGGTACAGAGGCTTCTGTAGGGCTTATTTAGGTTACTTGTTATTTTCTTGCAGTGAGAATAGCTTATTCACTGTTGCACTGACTTTAAGCTGCTAGAGGCGAGATACTGTACAGTAAATAACAGAAATAATTCAAATGTAAATTGACATTTATAATCCAAACTCCAAGGTTTTTACTTTATCAAGAAATATATACGGGCCACTTTGACAAAGAATCACAAAGGATTTCTCCAAAAATAATATCTTCCATGTACGTTTAAGACAAGTAAAAAAAAAGAATACTGTCTCATTTAATTATTTTACATCAACAGAAGACACCTGGGATTTTTGCTGTTAAGATAACAAAATTACATATCTCATTCCTAAATTTCTATATCTGTTTCTGCTGAAAAAAGTTGTACTTTTCTGTTACTGCTGCAATATGTTATCATTTGTCTCTAAATGGGAAATTACATTTTCACCGGAAATGGAGATTATTGCAGCACATTTAAATGGAACCATTTCACAAACCCTTTGCAGAGCAATTTGCAAAGGTGCAGGCAGTTATATAGCAGGGAACGTAAAGTGCTGAAGGAGAAGGGATTTGCCTATTAGATTTACATGATGACTAACCCACCCTTGCTACTTTTGCCTAGCTGCATTCCTCATTAGGCCTTTTTCCTTGTAGGTGGTGAGGGTCAGTGATTTTGCGTTTGTCAATTTCAACAACAATAGGTAAACAATCGTTCTTTTTTTTCTTCTTTTTCCGGGATTGGAGATTATAATTAAGACTGTGATGACAACATTAGAGGCTGAGCTGGACCTAGATCTAGACTGTTAAGTAGATCACTGGCAATGAGATGTGAAGGGCCGAATGTCTTAGTTCCTTTACTGCACAATGGAACAAGTTGCTGACTAATCTTTTTAACTAATCAAAGTTGCTTAGCTAATCTGTTTTCTCTTAACAAATCCATTTTCTTTCAGATAATCCATTTGTCCCAGTTAGCCAACTAGTCTGTTAGCTAACCCATTTACCCTTTCCTTATTTTAATTTATTCTTTCCCCCCCCCCATTTACCTGCAGCCTGCAAGCGAAAGGAACAGGAACAAAGCAAGATGGAGCGAAACCAGGGCCCAAAGCGCACCCGGCTGGTGTTCACCGACCTCCAGAGGCGTACGCTCATGGCCATTTTCAGGGAGAACCACCGCCCGGCCAAGGACCTGCAGGTCACCATCTCCCAGCAGCTGGGCCTGGAGCTGTCCACGGTGAGCAACTTCTTCATGAACGCCCGCCGACGCAACCTCAACAAGTGGGCGGACGAGGGCCGCCCCTCCTCCACGGGCTCGTCGGGCTCCAGCGTGTCCTCGTCCGCCGTGTCCTGCAGCACCGCCTGACCGGCGGGGCGGCGAGGGAGGCGCGGCGGCGTCGAGGGGGGTCGTGGAAGGAGCAGGGGGGCACATAGACTGGTCTAGGCAGAGATCAGCCGGTATAAATGTCCTCCTCGTTATTAGCAGGAGTGACGGCTAACTTAGATGTCTTTATGAGGAGGCGCTGTATCTCGAAAAAGCATTTTCCCAAACCAAAGCCGGATCGCTCCCTTGAAGTGGAAGGGAGCGATGCCTCAGAGTGATATGGCAGCAGAACGCTGAGGTTCTGCTTTGTATAGTCAAGGGCGCAAAGGTGATCTGACTTGACGAGTCACGCCCTTACATAGACTCTCATCTCATTGCATTATTTTGGATTATGTAGAGTAGGGATATTGAGGGTATTGCGAATCAGGAGGAAGCATAATATGGTGTACCCTCAAGTCTATCGTCATCTCTCCAAAGGTGAAGAATCAAGAGGTGTTCGCTCGCTCACCGGCCGGAGAGCTCCAGCCTTTCTAATCAAAATATTCACCGGCCACAGAAAGATGTGAATACTCCGTTTTCTTAAGACTCCTTCGTTCTCGAGAATCAAAATGAAAGAGAAAAAGGGGTAATTTTTTTACCACTACATCCCTAATTTATTTATTTATTTTTTGAAGAACCTACTTTTCTTAGCATGTGTTTTCGTGCTTATGGCACACAGGACTGCAGACGTGTTGCGAGTTCAAAAACACGGAATTCTGAGGAGGTTTGCCCGTAAAGTGACTCCCAGATGTCAATCATTTACAGTCTACTGGAAATCTTGGCTGTCCTTTCCTATTTTTGTGAAGAAGGTTTCGCCTTGAATAAATCAGAGTTTTCGAGGGGGGAAACCGCAGTGTATCTCGCTGTGCACCGAGACAAAAATCAATAAAACAAACGTAGGATGCAGAAACAGTGCAACCGTCTAGCTTTAAAGACACTGACCAGAGCTTCCAAGCAAAAGCTCCATAGCCATTCTGACTGATAAACAAGAAAACAAAAACAAAACAAACAACAACACCCTTTGAACACAGAGGAAAGAGAAACACCGGACACAATGTATAGTGATGTCGTAGTATTTTTCTCTCACTCACGTTTTTTTCCCAAACAACTCAAATGAACACACCTCTGCTCCATTGCAAGATCTTTTTTTTACAGACGTCTGGAAAATGGAGGAATGTGATTCTTTCAGCCCTTTTGTACAGATTTCAAGCACATCGCTCTATTTATAGAAACACGTTAGACATGCGGGGCTAGTTGTTTCAGCCCTGCTGACGACGTACAAGGTCATTTTTGGTCAACAAAGGAGCGGCTTTAACACGCCTCCTTATAGCCAATAGCTGAATTGGAGCAGGATGGTTTCAGATGCAATTGCTGATCTGATCAACGTAATTTATTACTGCATTTGTGTATTTATTGTTTATTTCCCTTTTGTGTTCCTCTCTATTTATTTGGTTATTTATTTATGCTATCTATATACTGTAAGTATTTATTTAACAATGCTTTGTATGTCTGTGTGAAACTGAAGACTTTTTTCTGATGGGCACTTTTAGCTGTAGATTCCCATCGTAATACCAAAGATTAAGATTGTTCTCCCTGAATGTACGGCCTAAACCCTCATCCCTGTCCCTGTATACCACCCCCACCCCAACCCAATGATGTTAATGTATCTCTATTTACAAGGCCTGGCCTTTTTTTCTTTTCTTTTGTAGGATAACGGGGATTTCTTTACTATTGCAAATGTCTCTGCGTTCAGCTCTTAACGCCAAGGCCAAAGCTTGTTTGAATGTTGTGGTAATAATAATAATGATGAATAATAATATAGCTAATAATAATGATTATGTGACATCCATAGGTTCACGGGTTGCTTGTGAAGTCGTGTTCAGAACAAAAACGATTCAGCAGGGTGTGCACGAAATTAGTGTGTGTGTGTGTGTGTGTGTGTGTTTGGGGGGGGCGGGCGCCTAAAGGAGCGTGCGATAGGCCTTTGGGCGTGGATCCTTCCAGGGCCACTTGGAAACATGCCTGGGGATCCTGCATGGTTGAGACCCCGCTCCAAACCCCCCCCCCCCCCCAGCCCCCAACACAGTGCAGACACTCTTGTCTCCGTCTCCTTGTCCTCACTGTCCACACGTGAAAAGACCTTCTGCCGGTTGTCTCAGTTCCACAAGGTTGGCTTTTTGTACTCGCTGTGGTCTGGCTGATTGGTAGCCATCCAAACAGTGAAGGAACCAACACGTGTCCGGGTCGCTTGACCCGACATAAACGCTGACTGGTAGGGCTAGATTGACCACCTTCCACCCTCACTCTCTTTCTCTCAGTCTTTAACATTCGAAGGGGTGGGTTGCCAGGGCCCCCTTCACAGCGTGCACTTGAAAGATGGGCGGTCATGAAAGAGGCCATCGACTTTTTCGCCGACTTCAAAGGCTGTTTTTTTTTTTTTTCACATTCTGTCTCCTCTCTGGGTATCTGGTCTAGCGGCCGCTCTCGGCCAGACCTGTGGGCTTTAGGGGGCATTCAGAGGGGGCGGGGAGCGAGATCAGAGAGGTGGCTGAATCATCCAGGGTGGGGTGGGGTTGGGTAGGGGGTTGCGATGTCTCAGGAACAGAGAGGGCTGGAGTAGCGGGGCATGGAGGAGAATACAATTTTAATGAGCAACAATTGTAAGCACGCTGAGAGAGAATAGGGGTCGAGGTATAGGGGGTGACGGGGGTTGAATCTGGTAAGGGGGTGGGGGATCAAAACCCGACCCCCTTGCTCATCATCATTGTATCAAAGACGAGGGGACACCTTTCAGGTTTCCCTTTGTCACCCTCAACTAGCAGCGTAAAAATAGAGACAGAGGTTATTGTCCTCGCCAATCCCCTTCTGCTCGGTGTCAACTCTGCTGACGAGTGTTCAGCGGGCAGGTGTTTGCCATTTTAGCCTGCGGCTCCCCCTAGTGGATATGTAGGGACTTGACCCCTTAAAACGAGGCTGTAGCTATTCAAAGGCAATGCATGAATAATAAAAGACTGTAACTAAAAGGAAGTGGCTCCTTTCAACTTTAAATGAAAAGAACCTCTTTTTGTAAGTGAAATTTATACCAAAAAGTAACCAAAGACTGATGGGTGACTGCTAAATAGTTCTGTATAATGTGTAGTTTTGGCAGTTGCCTATCACAGCTAGATTAGCACTCAGTGAAGTCAAAGGGCACCGGTGTGGCTAGCTTCTGTTAGCCTGGTAGGCTAATACCTATATATTTCTGTTAAAACACTATTATCTTAGACTGGAACTGAGAAACTGACATAAGGCTGTGTCTGCGGATGGAAGTCTTGACTCTGTAACCCCCCCGCCCCCCAGTGCTCCCTATTTGTCCCGTTCCTCTCCCTGTGTGTACATGAAGACTTTACCCATCTACCTCAACTATGTGAGATGTTTTGTGGCAAAGATATTCCTTAACCAAAGATTCCATTCTGTCAGGGTGTCTGTCTATCGAGCGCTCCATCTGTTTGTCTGTCCATCTGTCTCTTCCTCATGTCAAGCCAAACGTGCTGGAATCAATCCGCAACCGGAGCCAACGACGCCTCGTCCAGCCAAAGCTAAACTCCAGTATGCTAGAGTGTCATATTGATCCATGCTCTGTATATAAATAAATCATTCTCAAGACCAAAAAAAAGGAGGTGACAATCCAAGCAAGGGGGATCTTGCTGTAATCAACGTTGCCTATTCCTTGTTTTTCCAAATAGAATCATGTGACTTACTGTAAACATAAAAGCCCAAAAATCAAGCGCTCATCTAAAGAAAAAAATAAGTAAAAGGTCAGAGGAGACAGAAGCTATTTTTCCACATTTGTAAACATCCCCCGCCCCTTCCACCCCTTTTTTCCAAAATGTTTAATGTAGTTGAAATACTGTTCGATCCCACTGTTGTAAGTAGGAATTAATGAAATCCATACAAAAAAAGCTTTAAACGGGGACGAGCTGAGGGGAAATATTATATTTGACTAGTGTGTCCTCAGCTTGTTCTCGACCCACCATGCTTTATTGTGCCATTCTTGTCCATGTGTTAGACTTACTAATGAATGTGGCTAACCAACCAAAGGCTTTAAAAAAAAAAAGAACAAAAAAAAAAAAGATACACAACACTTTAAACGTCAATCATGGTGGGACATTTTGTATCAACAACTAAAGAAAATCCCTTTGAATACCTCATGTGAAAATTGTTTGTTGTGATGTTGCACTAAAAAAATAAAAATGACTCATTTGTAACCCAGCAATGAATTCTGGTCCATTGACTTTATTCTGACCTTGTGAGAGACATAGAGGAAGCAGCTATTAGTCCGTATGTATAATGTGTCGAAAAATAAAACCCTGCTGCTTTTGTAATTACATGTGCATCACACACAATGTCAAGTAGAAGATTAATTCACACCTCACACTAAAACAACAATTATGCTGTATAAGAAATTACATAGAATAATCATGTAGGCCTACTGCAGAACAAAAATCTAACTTTAGTATTTCATGCCCCAGCCATCCGTGGCCTTTACATTTTTAAAAGTGCAAAAGACTTAAAAATTAGAACAATGTTAACCAATAAAAATAGGGCAATTAAATTATGCCTTCATTTCAAGTCCGTTTGCAGCTACATAATAGGATAGCAGCCGTACAAGGCAATGCCACACTGGTTGTTCTTGTTGCGTGCCATTCGAATGTAACCCTGGTCTCCAAACGATGTTCCCCAACTACAGAGTGGAGTAACAAAATAATTATGTTAGTAATTTACACATTCAAATGAAAAACAAAGATGGAACACTGAAAGAAAGAATAGAGCTAGAAATACAAGCTACATTGTGAAAAGGCAAAATATATTAAACAGATAAAAATTCATATATAATAGTTATGTCTAGTCCCCCCTTGCCCCATATAGTCACAAGAACAGGCAAAACATACTGTTTAATGTAATAGGTATGGTATGTAAAGGTTTTGTTATTTTGGTAAATACTTGTGTTATTCACTGTAAGCTTTTTTTTTTATATATTTTTTTTATTATATTAGTAAGCTAGCTTCAGTTCAACTTCCATGTTTCACTTCTCTATTGTCTATAAGCATGCTCACGACAGGGTAGCAGATGGCAGAGTGATAGGGGCCTTTAGAATGTATATATGGGGCAGATGGGGGATGGAGGATCCCTAAGATGTGTGAAATCCCTTTACCTGTTCTTTACCAGCCAGTAGTCCTGGCCATTCAGTGTGCCGTACCCCACAGCCAACACCCCATGGTTGACTTTCTGACTGCAGGTTGGGTCATTGTAGACTCCTGAAATGACAGGGTTATGACGTTTGCCCTGCTTCTAGAGCGGTCAATGCCACTTGTTCACAGTCATTCTTAATAAATATACCGTATCTTGCACACTGTAGCTTTAATTTGCTAGTGATTCTCACATTCTCCCCACCATTTGGCCATTGTGCCACTTCTGAAAAATAACAGAAACATTGCAATCTTCCGGGAGGAGTGTCCCATACCTGTGTGGAAGAAGGCAAAGGTGGGTCGTGTTGCGTCAATCGCCACAGAGATGGGTCCGATGGTGGCCAGGGCCTGTTGCAGAGCCTGCTCGTTCCCTTCAGGGAGGAAGCTGTAGTTGGAACAATTAGCCGCACGGCCCTGGGTACTGTAGTGGCACGCTTGTTGCTGTGGCAACAGGATCAGATCCATATAAGCACTTACCGATGCACAGTGTTATGTCATCCTTATGGCAATTACACTAAAGTGTGGGCATCCAGGATTGACTGTTGAAGCAATGGGGGTTATAGGGGTTGCCATTGGGGTTATCGAGTGGGCACTTCCCATCACAGATGTAGAATTAGGCCTGGGTGCCTATAGGAAGTGCTTAATTTAACCAAACACTCCCGCTCTCTATGGAACCCAGATGTAGCGAGAGAGGGAGATATGGTATGGGCAATGTCACATACATTGCGGTATACTGCATTATGCATATTGTGTTTTGCAACCCCCCCCCCACACACATTCGAATTCTAAAGTTAAATGAATAAGGTATACTTAATCAAACTGAGTCGACTCCCTCCCCTCTCCCATTTAATGGTCCGACACTCAAAACAAGAGCCCAACAGAGTAACAAAGGAAATGGGGAGTGACTTACAGTTAATTCCACAAACATATCATTACATTGCAAATAAGCTAGTGTAAGTTAAAGGGACGCTCCTCGATTATTGTCTGGAATTACACGTTTTTGTGAAACATTGTCACAAAAACGTTGTTGTTTAGGTTTGCAGGTGAGTGGCTCAGATTCCACTCTACTCCTCCCTCTACAACGGCCTACACTTTTGTGATGCATTTCAAACCTCAGACAGTGAGCTGGGACAGAAATGTCTGGGGCAATATAAAACAATCTGGGGGGTGGGGTATACCGTGAAATTTCTTATCCATAACATTCCCAACCATGTGACTCACCGTTCCTTCATAGGGATAGGAGGATTCAGAGTCAATGCCATGGTTATCGATGACATACTGGAAGGCATGGTGCATGAAGCCACCATTGCAGCCTTTGTTTCCATATTTAGTGGAGCAGTCTACGAGGTTCTGAGGGCTGAGGTCTACCAGCTTCCCAGTGGCCTTGGCTAACTGGCCCTCCAGGGCCCCTGCAGCGCTGAAGGCCCAGCAAGAGCCACAAGCCCCCTAGAGGTGAATGGAGACAATAAGAAAATGCATGCCAGAGTCGGAATTATTTCATACAGTATAATGTTGTTCTAGGTTTTGGTCTGTGGTGGTTTTATTTTACACAATGGAAGCACTATTGTAACATATTCTTTCCTAAATAGAATCATATTTGATATTTTTTTGAATTTGCTACCTTCAGTAAGTAGATGAAACTGTATTTGATTGTATATCCTTTTCTTTTAAAAACATCACTACCTAAACCATGTAAAAGTAAACCCAATCTAAAGATAGAATTCTAAATAAAAATCAGCCTAGCGATGCTGGAGCTCCCCAACAGAAAAACAATGGATTTTACACAATGGACTTTACGGATTTCAAAGTTGCACAACAGACATTTGTGGTGATAACTTCCTCAGTTAAGAGGAACCAATGTAACATTCATGGTGAATAAGGGAGAAATTACGCAACACACACTCATGCAACACCAGACACATTTCCTCCTTGTGCTGAAACAACATTGGCCGGTCATGGGGACAGACCTTACATGCTGATCTAGATAAATTATTCTTTCGAAATGATGCTTTTGGTTTTACCTGATATTTGACGCTGGTTACGCAACCCTTTTCTCTCCAGTCCATGGTATCAGGAATAGAAACGCCGCTTGTTCCCACAAAAGCAGAGGGCGCCCTCTTGAGGTCAGAAGGGACACGCAATGTGGCAAAAGTTTGAAGAATTTCTTCTTGTGTCTGAAAGTTACGACAAAAGATCAAACAGTTCAAGAGCTGATCTACAAGAACACTGTATCCAGTTTAATAACAAATAAACAATGCGAGCAATGAGACCTGTCACTCCCTGGCTTTGAACTCTTGACTAGCCGTTCATCACATGACCAATAATAAACACAATGAAGCCATATGTCCTACTATAGCCCTTCTAGAATTTACCAACTTATAAAACTGACCTCTTAGCCTATTGGTATCTACAACCATGTAACACATACTGTAACAGTGACAAATACTAACACAGATAATGACATGTCAAATCTCTATGGATTATAGACACAGTTTAATAAACATAGGCACTGAAGTTTCCCTAAAAGATAGGCTTAGAATCAACATCTTAATAAAATATAACAAATAGAGAGTCGACAAATCTCAAACTATGTGGTACTGTCCCTCAGTAGTTATAGAAGTATGTGGATAAACAGCTTTGTTCAGCAAAAAAAAAAAATTCTTTGATTTTTCTTTGAGTTTGATTTTCTTTAGGCTTTGTCTTTCTTGTTTTTTCTCAGTCATGTTGTGAAACAGTAGCTATGTCCATTTCAACATGCATGATTTAGACTGTCACCTGTGTTATATTCATAACAAACAAATGAACATATTCTTCTTAGTAAGTTCTATATAGCTTGATGTTATAATACAATTTCCCATAACATTTGCAGATTTTAGCGTTTGCTAAATGCTGTAAATGTCTGTAACAGAATCATTAGTAGGACATTTCACTTTACAATAGCTGAACCACAGCACAGCACAACACATATTAACACAGGCATGTGTATGTTCACAGGTAAGAGAGGACAGCGGAGAGAGAGAGAGAGAGAGAGAGAGAGAGAGAGAGAGAGAGAGAGAGAGAGAGAGAGAGAGAGAGAGAGAGAGAGAGCTTGAAAACCTTCAAGTGACGCATACGCGTCACTGACCATGTCTCCCAGGTGGTTCATGCTCAGTTCGTAGGTGTGCAAGCCCATCGACGCTTCTAGGTTGTGCACGGTGATCAGCCGCAAGTTTCTCTCCCACAATTCCCTGCGACCCAGCTCCTCCACCTTAATACACACAATCAGATCAGATCAAATCAAGATACTGATCATGAAGAAAAATTAAAGCAAACTTAAATGGAGCACAATAAAATGGAGGAAAAAAGTGCCAAAGTGAAATTATACAAATAAATAGGTAATAAACGGGAACCATAAACACAAGAGGAGGATAAGGCGACAACATCACATAAAAGCCTGTCTATAAAGGTGGATTTAAAGAAGTGATTTTAAAGATGTTACTGATTGTGCTAGCCTTATCTCGCCAGGCATGGCATTCCTAAGTCTATGGGGCACATTTAGTTTTAAGCCTAGACTTGGACCAACTAGACTAGAGGAACAACAAGGAGAGCCAAGGATCTAAACCTGTGCGATGGCTAAATGGGCTTAAAAAGTGAAATTGTAAAATCTAAAAGTCTATTTGGAATTTAACAGGGAGCCAATGGAGGCAGGCCAGGATTGGGGTGATGTGATATCTACTGTTAGAACCAATAAGAAGCCTAGCTGCTGCCTTCTGGATTAGTGACCTTTGGCTAATGCCAGAAAGAAGTTGCAGCAGCAGTACAGTCTTGAGAAAATGAATGCATGCTCAAAAACGTGAGGTTTGAAAATATTAAAATGACGTAATAGATATTACACACTACACTTGGACAAATAACATAAAATATGATCGATACCCTTATTTAGGTTTAAAATGTAGTATCATACCTCTGTTTTGTAGATTTTGTTGTGCGTCTTCTTCCACATCTGCCAGTGGAGGTCCATTTTGGCGTCAAATATGGCAGCCGTCGCCACACACAGGGATGCTAGCAGCAAGCTCCCAAACATCATGCCTAAAAATCAGTTGTCTTCTTGAAAAAGAAGAATTAAAAATGTATTACACTTATGATTCGACTGGTTTGCGGTGCTCAAACCATATTCACAGTAGCACGGCATTTAATTTTATATCACAGTAACTGTATACAGTTTGACAATAAGAATATGAGTATTAAATATTATGAATATAAAGTGGATGTTGATGGGTATGTACATTAAATTGTGTTGATGTAGCTACATTGAATGAATCATATTATGATTTAGGCTACCTTGACTTTCAGACTGTGTAGGCTAAAGGTAAGTTAAGCTACATCCAAGGACAGGATATCCTTTGACCTTTAACAAGGCGAGCGCATTAAGTAAAGAAAACAAATACTCTAGTTCAACAACATCCATAATAAAAAACATTACCGACTGCTCCAGCTTGTTGACAATGTTGTTAAGCTACTCAACATTGCATACAATATGTTGCTATGGTGTGGCAACAATATGTCATTCATATTTACATTATTTACAAATGTCTAAGTCCAAAGTTTAGAGAAGTGGCACCCTTAAAGGCACATACAATGTAGACTAATGTTCCGGTAGTAGCCTACGGTACTAGGCTCAGCATGGGAATGAATGGCTGTAAGAAAAGTTATTGTAATTTAAATGAACAGCTATAGTTTATCCTATAGGTCTATTGTTTGTACTCAAACGGTAGACCTACTATTTTCCAAACAGGATGTATTATTGGGTGTCTGCGGAAGATTTAAGGTAGACCTACAAAACTCCACGGCAGGTTATTAATTGAGTATAAACTTTTTGATACTTAATCTCGTCAACACGATCGATCAATTTAAAATACTCTCTTTAAAACTATAAATTTATCATTGAGTTCACCACACAGTGCCTATTACAATAGCCTACAACGCATTATGGTAGCCTATACCAAAGAAACAAAAGTGAAATTAAAAGCAAATGCCAATATTCAGGCATCTTTTTTAAACATCATTTAACATTCAGACAACATTGCATGACATTTTTAAGACACTGCCATCATTTCTTTCAAGGAAAGTTTGTTTACCTTACTTTCTCGGTGATAAGACGGTGATAAGCAGCGATCGATCGTCTCACCCGTCTTTCCTGGTTGGTACTGTAGGTTATTAAAAAAATACGTGTCACGTGGTTCATCTTCATTCTTCCGTTTTTTAGTTTCTACAGCTCAGCAGCATCTTGTAATTGCTAACAACGTACTGTACATAGGTCTACCACAATGAATAAGCAAAAAAAATAAAAAATAAATGCAGCTGAATAGGCTACATCACAAGAACACAACTTTTGGTTGTGTTGCAAAAATGTTGGCTTATTCATTATTCTAGGAGTTTGATAAAAAACAACACCTATACATTATAAAAACAACACTTGTACAATAAGAAAAAATATAAAACATAATGGCCATTGGTCTCTAAGTGTAATAATAAATAAATACCATAGGCTATATCGAATACATCTCCAGACATAACTCCCGTTTGAGCATATTTAACCAACATTTCTTAAGATCTAGAACTTTAGGTTTTTGATATTGGGCTGTGGTTCATACATTGGTGTTGCAAATGTGTGCTGTTGAGAATTTAGGGTTTATTTGGGGTATTTTTTGTTATTGGGCTGTGGTACATTTGTGATGTTGGAAAGGTGCATGGTTGAGAACATGTCATTTAGGTCAGGTAAGTGCAGGGCACCGACCATTATGTGTATACAGGAAGGATCCAAAGTGATATATTTGCTGTCAAATTCATAATTTAACATACATTCAATTCTTATAATGTTCTCTTATAGGCTATATATAATAAAAATCACATTCACGTTCATTATGCAAACCTTTATTCAATTCCTTAGAAAACAATTCATTACAGTTTACAAAGTTTATTCGTCAGAAAAGTGCTGAAACCAAACCACAAGAGAATACATTTTTTCTAAATGCATACATTTTACACAAGATCAGTTAGATCAGTGAGACTAAATTTGATGTGACATTACACATTGCCCAGCAATGTGTCATCAAATTTAGTCATGTTAGGTACAGTAGGCTTTTACAAAACAAGACAAAATAAACAAACTAAGATTTTCAAATTTGTACTAGTAAATGCTATTTTGAATCTAGGATATTAAAGCGAAGAGTGAACGTTTAAATTCACTGTGGCCACAATTTACCATGCCCTAATATATAACTGTAGCAGCAGTAAAACTGTGCTGTCTTAGAGAGTGCACAGAAATAAATTCAGGGCTTCTAAGTTCTAACCATGCTAATTAAGCTAATCACTGGACTGTAATTTATAATCATACCCCCCAAAAACAATTTTGGTGCCTAAATTATAGCTACAGTAAGTGGCTAAAATGGCTAAAGTGGCATTTGAAGCTGCACACTTTCCTACCTGAACTTTCTTCAGACACTCAGAATGTGTAAGTAAATGTATAATTTTAATAACACTTCATGAACGTTTTTTTTCTTTCTAATAACATCTTTTCACAGTTCTTTCACCAGCAAAGCTCATTTAAGAGAGGTATGATTTTTTTGTGCAATGATTTATGACATTTAGAAACTAAACTTTTGATCTAAAGTGTATGTGTGTGTTTGTGTGTGCGTGTGCGTTATGGTTTAGTGTGTGGTCAGAGTCAAGTACTGCCGCCACGTTGGGTTTGTTGTCTTTGTCTTCCCTTGCACCCCGGGCGACGAGTCTATCCTTCTTTCACATGACGGGGTAGCTGGCAAGGTTGGAGATCCCGCAGAGGTTACCACGGTTGCGTGCCATCAGTATGTAGCCTTTGTTGCCCCAACCCTCACCCCAGCTGGCGGGTGACGGAAAAAAGAAAGATGGAGAGGGAGAGAGGAGTCCGTCAGACATTACATCTCATCATTTGGCTGACAGAAGGCATCATATCAACGTTACAGGCTGAGGCGGGAGCAGATAAACAACCTGCTTGTCCCATTTGGGGGGCAGCTTGTACCACCTGATGCCATTTAGACAGGTGACGTGTCCCACCTGTTCTTGACGATCCAATATTTCTTGCCCTTAGCGGTCACTCCGTAGCCCACTGCCAGCACGGCGTGATTGATGTCGTCTTTGTTGCAGCTAGGATCGTAGTACACACCTGGGCACACAACAGAGAAACGGGGAGACGTTGAAACCACAAACCTCCATGTCTATGTCGCCATGTTCTAAATGTGTACAGGTGAAATACTGCGGGTATACTTTGTTATAAATTATCTGCAGCAAGGATGTTATATTTTCATATTGGTTTGTGTGTTACCAGGGTATCTCCAAAAGTTAGAGAACAATTCTAATGAAATGTGGTAATAACAAATAAATTAAGTTACATTTTATTTTTTAAAGGTGAACAAGGACTTACATGAAAATTAATTTATATTATCTTAAATATGTGTGCTCATTGCGTGCTAAATCAAATCATTCTGCCTCCGTACCTTTTACACAGAACGGCACTGTGGATTAAAGCCGCCATAATCTTTTTACGCTGTGTAAAAAGTCTGGTAACTGACCTTTCTGGTAGTACAGGAAGGTGTTCAGCGAAGCATCTATGCCAACAGACACAGGCCCTACTTTGTACAGTGCCACGGCTAATGCTCGCTCGTCTTCTTGTGGGATCTCCTTGTAACCTTTGCACTGGGCGGTCATGCCTGAGACGTTGTATCTACACTGCTCATCCTGGGAAGGGGGGGAAGGGGGGGGGGGGGCAGATATATTAGGTATTAGTAGACATGTTGCCAGCCATTAGTTTGACACATTTAACATTTAACAAATTTCTAGGAAGTATACCAGCTAGGGAATGGACAATTTATAATTTCAGTCTCACCATTATAGTTTCTATATACTGTATTCTTCTGATCATCATCATCAATCAAAATAAAACCAGGAACACGATTTTATCAAATGGAAGTAATTGTGGGTTCATTTTATGAATGTTAATGTGTTTTACAGACTCAACAAATTGCAACATAAAGCCAGGAGAGGTAAAGATGTAATCAAAAAAATGCTGAACAAGCTATGAAAAAAAGAGAACCATGATTATTTTTGTCTATTCACACTGACCTGTCAAATTGGATACATCCAGTTTCATTGGAGATAATGAAGTAATTCATAAGGTATTACTTGAGATGACAAGAAATGAGGAAGAAACTCCCGTGATTGGAAAATAGCTAGCAACTTATTTCCACACCTCTTGTTAGAGGCCTAGGTGAAGCAACAGTGTTCTAGGCTCTGTAATGTTGTTCAGTGGGTTTGCTCTTAGCACTTGTGGCAGAGCATGTGATTAGTGGGCTATGTGATACATCAACTTCAACCCAGTTAGCGCCCATACTGCCACTATATTACCTCTCCAATGTATGGGTAGGCCTCCTCTGAGTCAATTCCGCCATTTTCCTCCACATATTGAAAAGCGTTGGTCATGTAGCCCCCTCCACAGCCGTTGTTCTCTGTGACGCAGTCCACCAGGTTCTGGGGACTTAGGTCCACCAGCTTCCCCGTCGTCTTGGCCAGCTGGCCTTCAAGTGCCCCCGCTGAGCTGAAGGCCCAGCATGAACCACAGGATCCCTGCAGTGAAAGGAAGAGAGGGGGAGGTTTGGTTTGCTTCAGTTTTATATTAATTTGAATTGTTTATATGGTTTGTTTGCTTTGATTTACATTAGGTTGTTGTATTTGCATACAACAATGACGCAGAGAGAAGCCATTGTGGTGTCATTTGGTATGAACCTGAACTCATCATAAATGGCCACCAGGGGGCTCACTTTGACAATTTTTGTTAACGCATTAGATTGATAAAGATAAAAATAAAAATAAACACTGCAGTAAAAATATAGTACTTTAAGTAAGTATGGCACACTTCTCTTTATGGTTTCACTAACATGCACCTGCTTTAAGAGATGAGATGTGTGGGTTAAGTAAGCCTATGTCTATCACTGGAAATATATTTCAGTGTCAGGAGAGACAGAGAATGGAATGAAGAGAGGTGAGAAAAGTGTTCATACCACATAAAGAACAATAGGTTCTTTCATCAGTTAGAGGAACATATCTTTGGCCGCAAACAAGTTCCTATTGCACCATTTTGACATGTGATAAAATTACCAGACTTAATCAGATGTCAGTTTCGCTAGATTCTTATCATACAATTCAGACTTTAAATGCACAAAGCTTATTCACTATATGGAAATCTTCTACATTTAGAAAGTTTTGTGTTGTGGCCAGTAAAGGAGATATCGCTGGAAGTGTGCCCTCTTGGTTTGCCCTTGTCCTGGCTAAGGTCCTTAAAGACCAAAACCTCACGTCACAAGAGCAGTTTCTCCCCCCCCCCCCCTCCCCCCACACTCACCGACTCTGGTTCCTTACACCTCACTGGACTTGGACACTCACATACAGTAATACTTTGTATAACTGTGAGCAACCAGCACCTTTCAACTCTAAATGATATTAATGTTAACCTACATTGTCTTATGCAAACTGTATACTGTATGTTATTTATTATACTGTACCATATAGCACATATACACGCGACAAATGGGTGCAAAACCCATTTGTCGCAACCCATATTTATATACTGTCTTCCTCTAGAGTGACTTACATACTGTAATTCTTTTACTCTATACTGTAGATTTTTCATTCATATTTTACTTACGTTTATTTTATTTATTTGGTTTGTAATTTTATAACTTTATTCTATATTATCTTTTCTCTTACCATGTTAAACCATGTTAAATCCCCTGTATGTGTAAAATTACTTGGCAATAAACCGTATTCTGATTCTGTTGTTGTCTCTCTAATGCTTGCAGCTTAGAGGAAATTCAATTTAGGTCAGTAATCTGTTCCTTCCCTATATATTTTGCCTTTACTTTTCTGTCGTTACACGTTACAGTTAAAACCTTATTTACAAATTGAGAATCAGAACAGTTCCCTTGAGAATACCTTAAGAGCTCCTGTGGCTTGGGGCTCTAGCACATTGGTAGAAAGAAGAAATAATGTGATTTAATCATTACAAAGGAACTGGAACTAAAACAACAGTGCATGTCCATCAATCTATTGCATAATTCATGGGGAACAGCGATCTGAGGAGAGACTTTCATAACAGGTCAATAATTCCCTTGGTTTAGTGCATACAAAACACCTGCAACACACTTATACTCCTCTAGAGGGTGAAAAATCCCTTAAGCTTACATTTCCCAAGCATATACGGTACATATCAGCTATTTAGCTGATGTCTTCCTCTGGAGTGACTTACAATGACAAAGCTGGTCAAGTTTTAGTGTCTTGCTCATTTAAACTTTAACAGGAATAGTCATCTGCTTACAGCATAGTCTCTAAGAACACATGGTTGTATCCAATGTTACATACAATAGATAGAAAATTAGTTACAGGTAAGGATTTCGCAAGGGCACTTCGACAGCACACAAAGCCATCTACCCACCTTTCTTAGATCAGCCTTAGCAGTGACTGCTAATTCATAGAACTGAATTATTATTAAATAATGAAGCACAATGCAAAGGCATTTTCCGCTATTTAGCGAGGAGCGCAGAAGTTATATTTCAAACAATACAGCTGATGTCTTGATGAACTCAATAGCCTTGTTTACATAAATACAACCTTAATCTGCTATTCCCTTATAATGAATAACTACCTATAATAATTCAAAGCATTGTTTTGTTATCAGAGTAAATTCAAAGCATTGTTTTGGTATCAGAGTAAATTTGCGTGATTGATTGTTTTGCTGTGCCAAGTTAGATTTTACTGTAAGTATTTTTCCCAGAACTAAGCGAAGGGTACTATACCGGTTACAGTAAAATGTTGCGTGACGAGAATGAATGCAGCAACTTCTTTCAAGTCAAGTCTTTCTAGCATACACCTTTGTAACTGTGGGATGATGCGATTTTGTTTTAGTGTGTATGTTTAAGTTGCATTTCTGCTTGTTTGCTGATATTATTTAGAATTATTTATCTCTGAACAAAAGCCTGTCCTAGTTTGCTATTTTTTCATTATTGATTTCAATTGTTGAATTATTATAAATTAGTATGAGCAATTTTATAGAACCGTGACCACATCTTGGACCAGGTTACGATAAACGGTAAAAAAGGAAAAAACAAGTTTTGTGCTGTTGCTGTCACTACACCATTACACCAGGGTCTAGCATTGAAGGTCTATGGGATGACTATGGTAAGTATTAAAGTTTGCCCTTCGACCTCTGACCTGGTTCTTGACTGGGGTCACCATGCCCTTCTTGCGATAGTCCACCGATTTGGGTAACTTCTCTAACTTGTCGCTGAAGGCCGTGGTAACGCGACGCTCTCTGTTCATGGGCACCTGGAGACCTGTCATCTTCTCAACCACCTCCTCTGATGTCTGCATGAAGAGTGGAGAGAAACGTTGTTAATAGCTGTGGCTGTTGACAGTATTTGCACCAACCATGCACTACCACCAGGGTAATGAAAATACCTAGTAAAATCAACTGGTTAAGTAGGGCTATAGCCTACCCTGGCTAGGATTTTTATTTTCTGGACCTTTTTGGTTTGGTTTGTTCTTAAAATTGCATCCATGCAGATGATGTTGGATGAACAACAGCTAAGACCATGTACGCTAAAGCTGCAAGTGCTGCTGCCGTTCCCTCTCCTGTGCGTCAAGCTGGAGACAGGCGAGCCGGACTTTCATCCGGGCCTCATCCCTGGAATGAGCACTGCTGCTGGGCCCCGGATCCCCGGCGTGGGAGGCGGACGTGTTAGTAAGGGAGGCTAAAACAATGGGTTCTCGCGTCTGTCGCTAACACGTCTGTTAAGGTGTCGGGGAGTGAGGTTTAACCTGCACAGCGCAGCACCTTGCTGTACCGCTGGCCTCCGTCACACACACACACACTCACACACTCACACACACACACACACACACACACACACACACTCACACACTAAGAAATGCTGAATTAAATAAATATTTTTTTTATTTGTACGAATTTATGTCATTTATCAGATCAGACCCCTGTCCCCACACGAACCCCCGCCGACAAAATCTCACTCTGAACTCAGTTCAAAACTTGAGAGCCCTGAGTAACTAAACCCCAGCCCAAATCTGCAGATTTCATAAAATAAAAGATAACACTTAAGGATAAAACCAGGAGTGGTACCAACGATTAGTACACTACAGGCAACACACATACTGTAGGCCGTTAACTTAATGCACACAAACTACTACTAGCAGTACTACACACACATGGTGGCCACAAAAATGCACTGTCCTCAAATGTGACCAGCACAGGGGCAAGCTACATAGTGAATGGTAGCTGAAGTGGCTACAGACTGATCGACAGGAGACACACACACACACGTAACCGGTCCAGTCCCGCACAACAGTAGGTAAACCTATTTATAGAGAAGGCGTCTTGAAGGCAGCTCAGGGATTGGCTTGCAGTTTGCAAGGCAGCTCAGGGGTAGGAGCAGGGTTGCGATGCTGCTCCAATCAGGAGTCCTCGACGTGGGAGGCGGGATCTGGACGAACTTTCCCAGGAAACACCTCATCCTCAGCCGGGAAACCCACAGTCTCATTAGCATACAGATAAAACAGCAGCAACAGTAAAATACATAGGCGACTGCCCTCTGTAGCCGTAACACAGATGCTGAGGCTTAGAGTCACCAGGCACTGCCAATAGATGTAACAGATCTTTCCTGTGACCCAGGAATAATCAGGTACTGTATGATGTTTGAGAGACTCTAACAAGAAATAAAATACATGAGCACTTAGAAGATGGATAGAATGGGTTTATTTTTAGACATACAGTAAGATAAGGGTATTAGAGAAAGTGGAGGAGGGAGATTTGGGGGAGGGGACTGCAGTCAAATATGAGTAATATTTCTTTAAAGAGGTGAGGTAAATTCAAGTTTAATCTGAATTCAGATTATTATTACAGATTTTTTAAATTAAATAGAATAAAAAAGTACAGAAAGTAGTCAAAATAGAGTTGTAAAATGCCAAAGACAAGATGAGAAACAATGAGATGAGAGAGGAAAAGGTAGGATTTGAAAAGAGGAGAAATGAGGACAGGGAAAGAGAGATGAGGGAACAATGACATTGAAATATCCTATATGCGTCTTTGGGGAAAATATTTTATCGACTCCTTTAGCTGGCAGCTGGGTGCCATGACATGCCATGATAAACTGATCAATTAGCAGAGACATTCATTTGCAATCATCTTGGAGAAAATTAAGTCCTACATTTGCATGACAGCCCCATTTCCTAATGGTTTCATGATAGTGCTGTCGGAGTTTTGAGTGTCTTAATTGGAAGGAACACAGACCATCTGTATTTAATCTCACATACTGTATGTGGTTTTGGTTAAAATTAAAAGAGAAACAAGCCACTTCCACATAAACATGACATTGGCCATTAATACAGAATATCTTGTGTTCCTACATGCACTCGTCAATAATAAATAACCCCCAAAATAATAATGTAGGCCAGAAATAAATAAATAAATAGAAGGGGCGCAATAATTCATCAGTCCTGTTTTCCTGCATTCAATTTTGATAAACAGCTACCAGGGTGTGCAAAAACAACCATCAGTCATGACCTAGGCTGACTGCTGTTGATTTAATGGTCACCAACCTGACACACGCCTTTGTTTTCCTTCACAGAGCCACAGATGGCTACAGACAGCTTAAACCCCCTCTACTCCGTTCTAAGCCTTTTTAGCAGAGTAAAACATTTTGCTGTCACTTAGTGGACTTGTTTTGCATGTTCGGGACACTGACCTAAAATACTGTGTGTTCCAGGAGACATGTGACCAAACCAAAGGGGAACTTGCTGATAAAAATTCAGATTCAGAGAGCATTTATCCAGGCAAACGTAGGGTGTTCGGTTTAAAGTACCAACTGTGAGACACACAGCCCCTTCACCTAGAGAACTGGTTCTAAAATCATAAGCCCCAAAAAGAAGTTGTTGCATATCTGCAAGTCATGACAGCATAAATGTTACAAAGTACGCAAGCACAGATTGAGATAATAATAGATAAAGATAAGATAAGATAAAAATAGATATTTAGATATTTAATCAAAATTTGTAAATGGCGTATACCATGAACACATTGTTCAAATAAAATCACATTTTAGATAATTAAAAGATTAAAAGAAGAATAAAACTATATATATACTAATGAACCTGAGGCCTTTTGGCCACACATCAACCACACGGAAGCTTCAAGTTAATTGTCATTAGCTAGAATTGCTAACAACGCCCATGTCACCAGTCTACTCACCATGTCTCCTAGGTGGTTCATGCCCAGCGTGTAGGAGTGCATGCCCAGGGCTGCCTCCTGGTTGTGGGCCTCAATCATAAGCATGTTCTTCTCCCAGATGGCCCTGCGGATCACCTCCTCGTCCTGAAACAATAACACAAAGGCCGTGTAACATGTATTTGATATGGGCCACTTAGTGTATCTACATACTGCTACCCGCAGCACAGCACAATGGCATCATAACGAGGCCAATGTGCAGGACTCTGTAGGCGTGTACACACTCTGTTTGATTGACATCTCTCTGACTCATATGTCAGTTTTGCTGTTAGGGCAAGACAACTGACACATTAATGATTGGTTTATTTATCTCTCCCAAGATGATGGGACGAAATATTTGCTTTACTCAGGAATATGGTCCTCACGGTTTGTGTTTGAAACGCAACTGTACACTTCAAATGCACCTGGCTGTAGAGGGAGGGGTAGAGAATATGTGAACCTATTAGCTCTGTAGCTGCAGGGTTACAGATAAGAGCGAGACAAATTACAAGTTTTTTTAACGCTGCATTCAAACACAAACACAATTCAGGATACAAACAGTATGTCTACGGACAGAAGTATACGAACACATATAGTACAAGTACAATAGTCCAGTGCTATGACAATAACAATGGCTTACTTTACTTAAAGACCCATTCTACTTAGTATTCGCTGTGCTATCCATCCATTAGAATAACTACAATAATTACTTTGTATCTCGATATCTATTCCACTAATGGAATATGCAAATTTTGCGAGCCGACTTTGATTCTATTAGAGGCATATCAGTTCAAGGAGACTGTCGTGATTAGAGGTCCTGTACTGTTGGAGGAACAGAGACTGAAATTGGGGATTCTGTAGCAGATGAAAGAGGGTTCTCTATCTGCTCAGTACACAGTGAGTGTACTCCTGATTGAGAGGAACAATCACGCAATCACGTGAAACATGTACACAGACACACACACACACCAACAAGAGAGATGTACTCATATATATATATATATATATATATATATATATATATATATCACAAA
>JAODLI010000008.1:4191086-4201086 GCA_027575585.1 Percopsis omiscomaycus | reverse complement strand
ACAACCGAGCTAGTCGGGAGACGCCGAACGAGTGAGAGCCCAGAGGCTGGCGCGCGCATATTCTTGAGCTTCATGGCCGCGGCACGGCCGTGACGTCGCGCCGGCCCCGTCCATTCAGCTTTTCGCGGACGGGGTTCCCCCCTCCGCGGTAGTTGTTTCTAGTCACCATTATTTCCAGTGGAAGCGTCTGGCGCCTCCCCCCGCGGAGGGCGAAGTGAACTGATCGGCGCTCCTCGCGTGCACCATTCCTCGCCGTTAGATGCATATACGTTTGAAACAGGTCTGCTCAAAAACATATATTGCCACACCAAGGCCCTCCCACCGTATGACACCATCCAGGTCTGTCTTATCTCCACCCTCTGACATGAAAGCGGGCTCTGTGGGAATATAGGCATATTATTTTCCTCCTATTACGAAATGCTGCTTGAATATAGGCCTATCATTGCTCCAGACACACAATAACGCAATATGGCATTTGTCTGTTATTGGCCATAGGAAAGGCCTACACATGACTAGATCTATTTGATGTAGTATTCATATGTAGTTTATTAGAAATTTCATCAATATAGCCCTACGTCAGTGACACACCTAAATATTGTAGCCTGGTCGTGATGAGCCACATATGATACTGGTATTGTGGCGCTCATTGAGATCTTTCCCTTAAGTGTGTCGTTTGAAACCCCGTTTGGTCCATGTGGGATTATACAACTTTCGTGTAATCTCGTCTGGTCTACCAGTATTCGTTTGACACAAAGCCCCCGGCGAGACTATATCGCCTCACTCCTGCGGCTGAATCAAGTGCGCGCTTTGACTATTTTCCATTGTGTGCCTCTTTGATACCGAGGAGTCGTGGAATGTGACCGGTTGGATCGCCGGGGGTGAGACCGTGCAAATCAGCTTTTACTGTCACCGCCGAGTCCGGGGCCCCGTAGACAAGAGCCAAGAAAAGGGGTCTAGGTCACTTGATTATCATAATAATCAGATCGTGGGGATAAAAATCTCCTTTGAATAAATTACCGGTTCAATAGGAGGCGCGACTGCCAAAGAGACAACTTTGTCAGACTCCGGTTTGTTGTCGGGGGGCTCTCTCGTCTCGAGCAATGTTCTGGCCTGGGTTCCCTCTTTTCTTTCTCTTCAAATTTTGGACGCTTTCCTGGAGATCAAACTCTAAATACGGCTACTGTTTCTTTCCCGGGTTTTGCTGGATAAGCCGCCCCTCTCTATCTTCTCCATTATACATACAGCTTGCCTGCCTTCTACCGAGGCAGGCCTCAAACCGTTCTTTGGACACCGATGTGGTATAGCAACTAATGGGCTAAAGACCTGGCACATAGCACCCTATCACCCCCACCCCGCCCGCCCGCGCCTCCACACACACACCGGCCCCTCCTGACCCATGCATCCCCACAGCCCCAGTCAATCTCATGGGAACCCAGGGACCGCGAGGTGAACAAGGAGTGGTTCAGAATGGTGGTGGCACGTTCATTACTACTCGCATGCGTCCAGTTACCTCCTCTAGAGCGGCCTGCATTACTGCCGGGTCACACAACATGCTCCATTCAGCTTGCATTATGCCAGGTCTAAACGACCACAGCCTTACTAACTTTATGTAGGCTACAACAAGTGGGTCGGCATGGTTTCATTTAGGTTATTTCTCAATCAAGCTATCTAAATTTGACGCACATATAGGCAAGGCTATGCTTCATAGCCTTTTGCACCCTAGATCTATCGTCAAATAGGTCTAATAATATTTTTGGACTTGAAATGTGTTAGACAAAATAAGGACAAACTGAACACGTTTGTGAGCGTGCCAAGACGAAGCAAAACCCCGGGGCGGGTGGGGTGGGGTATTTTGTACATTATCTACTCTAACCACAGTGAATGTGTGTGTGTATGTACGTGTGTGTACCAGTGCATTTAAACTGGTCCATGAGACCCTACACTATTGAGACTAGGTGAGTGCTTTTATGAGCGTAATAGCTCTCATGTTGTAACGCAGGTGTTCCCTTAGAGGCCTCAGTAGTATGGAGGCCCTAAAGACAGGAGTTCACAACCACTAAGCACCCTAGTGCTTTTCTCCGTGCTATAGACTATAGCCTACCGACTACAAATGTCACCGACAGAATGCACTAAAGGCACCTTGGCCAAATAATAATGAAACCCTTTTCACGTTTATCAATGGCGAGGTGACAGAGATCACTGCAGCAGGCTGTTAAAAGTGTATGATGCATATTGAATTACGCGATACAGTATCACGTTTGAAACAGCAGAAGGGTTATATACAGTAAGGGAGACATACTTATATACAATTAACATGAACTGAAAACTTGAAAGACTGACAATTAATTTTGAACATCCGATTCTCAGGGTCTCTTCTTCCAGGGTCTATTATTGTTGAATGATTCTAAATAGACTAAACACTTATTATTGGCTAAAGGTTATTGGAACAAATATATCCTTCTTATTATTGACATAATAAATGGGCCACCTTAGATTTCTTTGCTTGGCCATGATTGAAGTAGGCGATATTTTCTCTACATGGTTTTCAGTGAAATATGTCACATTTGTGTAGAAGACTCATATCCCCAGCAGACACTATGGTTTTACAATTACAGCCTTAAATCAAAATAGCAGACCTAAATCGCGTTTCTATTTGTTGTTTTCCTATGGTGAATTGTATTTAAACGTTTAAGTAATTTAGCTTTTACCTTTATATTGATTTACAGAATAGAAAAAATTATAGGCAGTATTCAAATTGTCGCTACATTTGTGATGTAAGAAGCAACCAACGGTAAGAAAAATGGCTTGATCAGTTAGCAGCAATGCCAAACGGAAATATTCGAATCCATTCACCACTTCAGAAAGGCCTTCTGGTTGATGATAACGTTATTCAAGCAACGGGAACAATAGAAAGAATCATTAGGATCACAAATACAAAATGTTTATTTTCGAAACTTTGTGTAAACACCCTTTCATTAGGTTTTGGATATGCACACGTTATGATTAACGGCTAAATTGATTATGAGGTATTTTGGAAGATGTAGCCTATACGTGTGACAACAGGGCCATAATCCCTTGACATAAGAGCAATGTTTTTATTTATTTAATTTTTATACAAAGCATATTATTGTAGCGTATTTCTAAAAGGGCTGTGCCACAGTGCCTTTGGCACATCCGTATAAACTTGGTTTTCTCTCCTGGACTTTTCTCACTGCCTACAATAAATTGCTAGCCTTGTCTTGGCAGGCCGGCCTCGGGGACGTGCTCTGCAACTCAAAGCTACAGATCTTTTGTCCCCGTCAATCTGCCCATATTGTCACAGCTCCATGGGAGCCCGTCGTGCGCGCACACAAACCCTCCCCGTGCCACACGAGACTGCTCCCTTCCCCCTAAATCGTCCATTAACGGAGGAGGAAGTTTTTTTTGTCGGTGTGGTTTTGTGTTCTTAATAGCCCTAAACTAGACGCTTAAAACAAAACGGGTGTCACAACGGCGTGGGCATATTTTGTTTTTACATATGGGATATAATATAGGCCTAACCTACCTTTACATAAATATAGACTACCTATAGGCTACTTTCTACCTGACTCAATAATAACAATGTTTCTGATTTGGACTCACCATGATGTTTTATTTCTGCTCAAATAATGGTTATTTCCTTTTCATCTTGGGGAAAATATATTGAAGGCAATCGACAACAAAGCTTCACTCCGTAGGAAAAAAAAATCTTACGCCACACGTCGCGTTTGACTGTCGGACTCAACAAACCTGCCTCATCGGACACTTTAACCTAATTTACAGTGGGCTACTAACAGACTGGCCTACAGTCACGAAAAATACATGCCTAAATGTACAATTATGTTTTATTTATTCGGAAATATGTAGGCCTACCCAGAAGATGCAGTCCGAAAAATGGCGGGTTGAAAAATCTCCCACGCCAGAATCATTACGCTTGCAATTAGAAACTCATTTGCATAAATGGAAATGAGTCAGACATTCATATTGACACTCAGGGGAAACGTGAGATTTTGCTTGTGGACTGGAAGGAAAACAAAGACTGCGTCAGAAATAGTTGATTTTTATAGATGCGACCCCGAAGTTGAAACAAATGGCCTAATAAAACCAGGGCCACATTACGTTGGCAAATTCTATAGCCTATGAACCATGGGTTTAAAGCACCAACCGCGTTTTGGTTGTAGACTATAGCATTTTTAGTTGATGTCTATTATCTTATGAGTGACAGGTGTGTTAAACCCCAAATATTTTAGTTCTGCATTATGTTATTGCGCGTTAGACTATTGTTTAATGGTGTTAAATGCTCATTAAACTATATGTTTAATTGTTTGGCTATCCCTGACAATAGCATATATTTATGGGCTTTAAATGAAGCTAAATGTTTATGGCATGCCCATAGGCCTACTTAAGAAGGCTGTAGAACATAAAAAAACTAAGCCAGCATTCTCCATTGGAAATAGGCTACAAGAACAACAGATTTTCTTTGGGACTAAAGACTGGAGTAATTTATTTTCTCGACCTCCAGGCCTACACCTGTATACCGACAACCCGTGTGTAGCCTACTCTGGATCTGGGGTTCCTTGGAATGATGAAGCGATGCGTAATGTTAAATTAATTGCTGAATTAATTCGTCTATAATGTGAATACGGCGAGTCCCCTTGGCTGGCAGGCTGGCATACAGAGAGAGGCTCTTTACATGTCACGTGCGGGGTGAGGCCTCACGCTCACTTTTTCTGAAAGAACACATATGAAAGATGGAGCACAATTCATGTTTCTATACTGTGACAGAATGCGTGCTTCCTTTGTTCAATAAATGTGTGTGCGTTTGCGTGTGCGTGCGTGGATGTGCATGTGCGTGTGTGTGCATGTGTGTGTGTGTGTGTGTGTGTGTTATGTTACAGCTACAAAAAAGTAAGATAGGTTATAGTCTATAACCTACTAATACTGTTTTTCTCAATACTTACTTCATAGATTTTTATTTTTATTTCCTACAGGTGCAAACTTTTCTTTCTACCTTTCATTTTTCTTTCTTTCCACCTACATAGGCTTAGTTATACATTGCAGCTGAACTATACGTCACTACATATGGCTAAACCTATAAAGGTATAACTACTTAGAAAATATCTCTTTATTTATTTAGAGCTAGTGCGTATATTTATTTTGAAAAGCCTGGATAATATTATATCTCTCCAGTCGAATCCTTTAGATTTTCTACGGGATATTGTTGGCATATATTAATGTTATACTGTAGGCTACTGAAAATGTTGTCCCATTCCCAAAACACCTCAAAGATATTTTATCAGCAAGACGTGTTGAGTTGGAGCTCAGGACTTAAAGGGATCAGCGGCCACAATGGGCAAAGTCTGGCATTATCAGTGACTTGGTTGTCAGCGTACGTCCCTTGTTTTAGCCTATCAAGGGGTTATTAGAAAATGATAAAGCGAGCTTCTATCACCAATTTGAATGATATAAGGGAAGAAATTGGGGCTTCGAACTCACATGATACTCAGACAAGTGTTAAGAAGGGCTTCCAAGGGCTTCCAAATACTCGCTGACGAGATATGAGAGCGGATGGAATTTGATGGGATTACGATATTAATCTGCACAATACAATAGTTTATCCGATTTTGGTAGGATAGACAACTGCAATGGATTCATGAAGGTTAGGAATAATTGGATAGAACGACTGCATGCTGTTAGACTAGATATCCATATCAAAATATTAACGTTTAAATCAATTATTTGGTCATGTGTAATCTCAAAATCTTTAAAATTAAGGTCAAGTTTAAAAAATGTTAAATTGTTTAAACAATATATTATTCACACCTCCACATATAAACACAACGGTTTCTAAATGAAAAAGTACATCTGAAATAAATAAAAGACCTCTGAAACGTGTTGAGCAATATTCTGCTGACTATCTTATAGCCTAGACTATCTGGTAGCCTAGACCATCCTTTTGCCTGTTTTCCTTTCACTTCATCTTTCTAGAACGCTGTCCATTTAGCGGTCCTGAAAGTGAATCAGAGTGCTGCATTGACGCAGGTTACTTGTCAAGATATAAAGTTTTTGAAACACTAATGGAATATTTATCTCTTTCACTCTCTCACTCTCTCTCTCTCTCTCTCTCTCTCTCTCTCTCTCTCTCTCTCTCTCATTCTCTCTGGCGCATAAGCAACGTATAGGATTAATATTTCTCACAGGACATAAATAATCAACTCATTTATTTTCGTATCTTTCTTTCTGTTGCATAAAATCGTGTTAAAAATAGCCTGTTAAACATAAAGAATTAAAAGTTCCTTTATAATTACTCTCTATAGATTTGTTTAATTTATGTCATGGAGAATATGGAATATAGCCTAATCGATAACATTTAATAATCTCAATCGAAGAGAAGAAAGCAGATTTGAGTGCAACATTTGTGGCCTATAAAGCTCCTCCGGCTATTTGACAATAAAATGCACATGTAATTTAGGTTTATACGGTCAACAAAACTTTGTTGACTTAAAGACATGTTTCTTGATGGAAAAACTCATCCAGGTTGTGTCAGGCGAGATGTTGAAAATGTAAACTTTTTCAAGTAGCCAGGTTATGTTAGATCTACCGCATTATCATTACAATGATACCACCAATATATTTTTGAGACAAGTTTCTGAAATTCTATCGTGTGAAAGTAAAAATTCAACGGTGTTTGAATGCACCTAACCAGTGGGCCTATACAGAAAGATTGTGAAAATGTTTGTAAAAATGTAAAAAACAAAACAATAATGATATTAACGGTGGATGTCTTAAAAAAAATAACGAATGAAGACAGGCCTATAGTATCTACATAGGCCTAACTATATCCTCAACCCAACATGTGCAGACTGCTTAATAAAATATTTATTTGTGAAATATGTAGAAGGCCTAGGCCTAATGTATTTATAACCGAAGACCTGACAAAACATTTAAACTATAATTGCAGGTATTCTCAAATCCACCTATAGCCTATCTCATGGCTCTTATCTTAGTATTGAGTTTTTATTTATTTTATTTTTTATTTTTTGCTAAGGGACACAAGCTATACTTAAAATGTGCTAGAACCAAATTTTGCTTTTGTGCATTTAATTTAATAGCCTACATCCTTATCCAAAAACAGGTGTAGCCTTTCTAGTCAGTATTTGGTCCATGGGGAATTAGATTTTCAAAGATTCATATAGGCCTATGCCTATTTTAATTCCCAGTTAAAACCATATGTGTTGTCTTTAAAAAAATCCTCTATGCTGTGTGTAGGATTAAAGGCAGAAGGAACGCTGCATTTGCATGCTGTGTCCCACGGTGGAAATTACAATGGAGTTCAATTAATATGCGCATAAATTAAAAGTGAGAGGGTTTCAAAATTCCAGGCACAGGCGCTCTCCCAAAGAGCTCGGAGGAGAAAAGGCCTCCGCTGGCGCGGGGACAAGCCCGCTGTTCACACGCTCATCCGAAAGGAGGGTTTGGAGACGAGTTGGGTCGAGGGGGCAGATCGTGTCGTGTAAACCACGCGTTGTGCCCCCTCGCTTGCCCGCACGCCCGGTAACCTCTCCTTAAGGATTGCAGAAGACAGGAGAGGAAATGGTCTTGCCACCTCTATAATTGAGAACTTCCGCTTAAAAAACACGTGGGTCATAAGCTGCAAAACGCACATTTGGACAGCGGCCTGTAAATTATGAAATTTAGTGTAACGATTGATTATATTGAATTTTCCATGTTTGAAAAATAGAAATCAGGCTACATGACGGGCTATATATTGCCTACCGTTTTAGTAAATTGTTATACCTCTCCTCAGATCATCTTGAGCAGATTAATGTTACATCCTAACATTAGGCTACAAGCAATCAGTATGAAGTGCAATGGTCAAATACACAATGTCCAGGAATATTCATTGACAATGAATACAAAATATAAAGGAAAATATTGGTCTTTCTTTCAAAGTATATTTTTTATATTATTTTATAGATTACTTTTCATATATTTAACTTTATTGGCCACGATTAAAACTATATAATTACACACAGTCAGCAATAGCAGTAGCAGCCCCCCTCATTGCGCAGTTCTGGCAGATAAGACCATTCTTTGGTTCACTCTGTCCTCTAGTGGCCATACCGCTGTACTACATTAAACAAATGTAAGAATTGCAATTTATATTTAAATCCCACAACAGCTGTAATATTTACCCATACATACTGAATTTCACCTGAAAATTGAATTACAGAATTTAGAGTGATAATAAGATTCTCCTGCAAGTTATCAGCATGTCTGATTCATTTTTCTAAATATGTAATAACAACTTTCAGGGAATTAGATGATTAACTATTTGGCCTCATATGAATTTACTTTACACCACAATGATACCAGATCACAGTAATTCATAAATTCACTTGAGAGAAATACACCATTTCAAGTAATATGTGTAGCCTTTGTTTGTTGTAATTGAATCTTGTCATTTGGGATCAAATGTAATCATTTGCAACTGCATTGTGATAGATGTTTTACGTGAATATTAGTAAACTGGTTATAGTAATAGTAGGAATAACAAGAGTAATACACGTAAACTAAAGTAGGCTAAGTAAAGAGTAGTAGTTGTAGGTTCAGATACATTGTTCATATTGTTTTAAAATAATATATTTTACTACAGGATTGTTTAAAAAACACTAATGAGCACATTTTATGATCTTCTGAAACATTTGATTCACAATAGTTACAGATAAGAAAGGAACAAAACGGCTCGTCATGAATTATTGTTTTGTTGCCCTATATTTTTGAATGTATACATGTAACCACAAGAGGGCGGCCAAAGCAATGTATTACTGCAGACCCAGGAAGTACGCTATCAATTGTACCCATGTAATCTCATGTAAGGCTTCAACAATGTGGATGAACCATGATGAACTCACATTTATTCGCTGATCTTGTGATCAATAGCCAACAAGAATGCATCATTAAGGCAAGCAAGAAAAAATGTTTGTTCACCTGACAAATACATCCCAAAAAAAATCTGTGACAAAGACTGCCTATTGCTTTATGTGCTTTTACAATTATGTTCTACTTGACCCCTTTCTTGGTCTCTTTGTAGTTCAGCCTCAAAATGAGTGGTCCCTAATCAAAACAAGCAGCATTATCCAAATGATTACTCCAACCTGTACGCTGAGCTTCTAGGAGACCAGCGCATCTACTGGTTCTACAACTCTTCTCTACTGATTGCCACACTTAAGCCCTAATTGTGGGGTGCAGGCTTAAGAGGAGAGGGGGCGTTTGTTGGCTTCGTTGCCATGGACACTGAGTGTTGCTAGGTAGCGGGCGGGATGCTGCGCAAATGGAGTGCAGCGGAGCAGCAGGTCAGTGCAGAGAGGCAGCTCACTGCACCCACACACACACAGTGATCTCTGGAGCTAGGTGACTAAAGCAGGGGGAGTCAGAGAAAGAGAGATAAAAACACCATTATACAAGTCTTACAAAAGACAACAAAGTAAGAAAAAGGGAAGAAAAGAGCAGGAAGGATAAAAGATAAGAGAGAAAGAAAAAACTGGAATGTGTAATAGTAGGCGTAGAAATTAGGGTGGAGGAGCCTGATAAATGAATATGTAGACAAAGATTTTAAAACAACTTTAATGGAAATTGAATTGAGCTCACCTCCTGCATCTTCTGGTTATATGGTTAAGTCTCAGCTTTTTTATTTTAAAAATCACTTAAAAATCCCTCAACTGATTTATTATGATTTTTAGAACTTTAGCTACTATAGGTTGTTTTTGGTAATTCTACTCAGTGTCGGCCACTAAGCCTTAGTTATTAAAAAAAGTCTGTGTAAAAAGGGCTACTATGAACAGGATAGTCTAGTGGTCTAGGTGTTAGACTTCTAGCCAGAAGGTTGTGGGTTCAAGGCCCATAGTTGGCCTACCTGTAAGCATCCTTGAGCAAGATGCCTAACCCCTACCTGCTCCATGTAATAGCACCATGTAATTGT
>JAODLI010000008.1:4134089-4163798 GCA_027575585.1 Percopsis omiscomaycus | reverse complement strand
CGATATGGTCTAATTCCATATCCCATTTAAAAAATATATCGATATATTTTTTATATCGATATATCGCCCAGCCCTAGTTGGTACTCATTCTTATACCGACAATTATTTTCTCAGGGTGTCAAATGATTTTGTAGCCTGGTGTGGCTAAGTTGGTCACAAAAGCATAGGCCTTGTGAATTTAGAAGGAAATGTTGTCCTAATGCCATTGGTAGTCACGTAAAAACAGATTAGTTATACAGCCATTCAACTATGGGATTTTCTTTGATACATTCAGCTATTATGTCAGTTTTTCCATTAGGTTCAGCAGTACTGGTACTCGCCTGCCCTTGAAACATTTGTCCATGACTTGGTTGATTTACAAAGATGCCTTCTTTTTTTTCTTTTTTTAAACCTAAGATAGGGGTTAGGCATCTTGCTTAAGGATGCTTACATGTAGGCCAACTCTGTGGCTTGAACCCACAACGTTCTGGCTGGGAGTCCAACACCTAGACCACAAGACTATCCTGCCCGATATATTAACCTTTTAATGCTTTCAGGACTATGGAGTGCCAAGTAAATGCTGCTATATATTTAGAGCATTTTTTCCTATAATTCTATGCATGCACAATTAATATTTGGTCATTTTTACTAACTCTAGGATATGTCTAACACAGAATAAAACAATGTGTGAAGTAACCCATAGGTTTGTGAAGGGCTGTTTTGAAGCCAAGAGTTAGGCTCTTGTGGTTGGCTGACTGGGCCATGTGATTTCCTTCTCACCAACAGCCGAATGAGAGTGATGTCTAAAAAGTAAAAGTAAAATGCGCCTGGGCTGCAGCTCTGTACTGTTGATGTAACAAATACTGTAGCTGGAACCTATTATGACTAGGGCTGGGTATTGGCAAGGACCTCACGATACGATAGATATCACGATACATGGGATACGATACATGGGATACGATGCGTATCACGATAAATTGGGATATGCTACATTTTGCGATACATTGCAATAATCTACGTGAACATTTTAAAATGGAGCTGAAAATACATGTTGTTTAGGCCTACCACCTGGGTAGTCTAATATGTACATCACATTATATTGATAACTTGACTGACAAATTGAGTGAAAACTATTTAATTCAAAATTTCCATTCCAATTTATTAGAACAATATTTACATTTACATTTAAGCATTTAGCAGACGCTTTTATCCAAAGCGACTTACAATTTGTAGCCTACATTTGTTAACAGCATTATGTAACAAGGTTACTTCACCTATATATTTGCATTACACGTTGTCTTAAATCTGTTTAAAACATGAATAATGTATTGATTGAATTATAGCCTTCATCTTGTATATCTATTCCCTGTCTTGTTCTGTATATTTAATGTGTGATTAATTAAAACCTTCTTTTTTTTATCTATCGTTACATGGGTCAAAAAAACAATACAGTAAAGTGGAATAAAATATCGCGATACTCGGCTGTATCAATGTTTTTGCACAGCCCTAATCATGACACATGCAAATATATTCAAAGCACAAGTGAGCAATCTGGTAACTTCAAACATTTTAGTGTGGTGTATCATACTGTATACTGTATTTTCTTTGTCCAGTATACTTCAGATTTGAAATTTTGAGAAGGTGGCTGTTAATGTACCCCTCTCTTTTCGGCTCACTTTTTCTTTTCTTGTGAGGTTTAGCTCAGGCTCTGTTTGAAAGAGGGGGGGGGGGGGAAGCATCTGACTGTAATTGCTGGGTCTCTTTTCAATGCATGATAAGTCAAGTCCTTAGCTTTGTTATGGGGTCCACTGGCTGCCAAGTTTCCCCACTGTAAACCGCAGCACAAGCACAATGTTTCCAGCGCTGGAACAAGTTGGAATGGATGACTTATTCTATGCAAAAGGAAAACCTTTCCAGTATAGATGCCCATTCAGAACTCGGTGTGTAGCCACTAGAAGGACGTGTCATAGGTTTAATACAAAAACATTTTTTGTAGAGCCTCGCACTAGAGATAAATCTTGTCAGCTGTGTTCTGTTTTTGAAAAAATCATGAGTCATGCTGGCAAGTGAAAGTGATCTAGAGTTTCAGGCGGAGGGAGATTCTGATCACATCCCTAGAGCGGTATAGTTAAATTCCTCGCCCGGGGGATTAACTGGAGTCTTAATGGACACAGTTTATAAACCATATCCATCATCTATGATTATGTTATATAGGCCAGGCAAAGTAAAAGGGGTCAATCCTCCGATGCCTCGCGTTTCTTCCCAGATCAAACTCCTCTGCAACAACAAGTAGCTTACAGGAATTCCTTCATTCATTCCACTCTTAAGGTAGTAAAACAAAAGCATACATCATCTTACATCAACATTGCACATTTAAACAAACATTTAATTACTGGTAGGATGTTTAAGCTGTCGTCGTCTTGGACAGGCTACAGAATAAAAGTTGTGAAATAGACCATTCATTGTGTGTGCCAGCTGCACTGAATGTTTACCATTTGATAAGATAGGAAGAAACTTTATGGATTCCTAAAGTGTTACCTAAAGTGTAACAAAAAACAAAAGATGCAATTGTAGAGGTAGGTATTCTGAGCAGGGATGATCCAACAAGGCACAGGTTTTACAAAAACACTATTTTTGATTCTCAAACTTTTTTGTCTTTGCTCTCAGGCTTCTACTCCTCATCACTGCTTGGACACGTGTTAAATTAACCTACAATGTTTGACTTTGAGCAGTCAAAGTCCAAAGCCTAAGTAGGAGGTGTATGTGAGGATTGCTTCAACATTTGCTGTGTACATCCAAAAGAGGGGCCAGTGTGTAGTTCACACACATTTAGGGCCGACTAATATGGTAGATTATTTTTCATTATTCACATGCCTATATGCCTTCGACATGCTGATTTTCTTTGCATTTAATATAAATATTAACAATTTAGTTCCCACTTCCGTGATATCTGTTTACTCGATTTTGTCTTTATGTGCAATGTAAAAATCAAGTGCGGGGCTACTTTCTCACCTGACCACGTGGTTTAGCTCATCTCCCCAATGGCTTTCAGTGGGATTAGGATTAGCGTTTTGAGGCTGGCTACTTTAACAAGCACTAATTGATTTGTGAGTGGGATGTATGGGATCCTGCAGCAGACAGCACCAAGAGATTGGGGGATTAAAGGAGGTTGGAAAATGCATAGTATTAAACTATTCTACTAGGCCAGTTGAGGTCAATGGCATAAGATTTAGAGGGTTTCATCCACAACAAGGCGTAGTCCATGCCGACAGACCCAATGGATGCGTTTCACAGAGATGGTGCACCAGCATAGACGATGTATTGGTTGCTTCACTAGTTGGCCTATACTTGTAAAAATGTGCAAGAAAAGGGAAGACGCCCATGATTAGTTATAAGTGTTACTATGACACCTTAAACTGATTATCTGGTTAGGTATAGAGTTATTAATGATGTTGAATTAGATTGTGTTTAGATTGTCACTTTGTGTTGAAACCATTCTGCCGTAATCGGCTGCTAAACACTGTTTTTCAACCAACATAATGATCCTCTGCTCCGTTTTTTTTGTCTTTCAGAGCTCCGCTCGTGATTGGTCCACATCCTGTCGGTGTCTCTTAGCTGGGGATTGCATCATGACGGGACCTCCTCCTCTGTCAACTTTCTCTTCCCTCTTAATAATCACCCACTGCCTAGTGACCAGTCCTTCCATGCAGGTCTATTCCCTCTAGTCTCTCCAGCCAGTCTGCCAGTGGAAGCTGTAATCCTCTGAAGGCTACAGCCTGCACGGCCGTATGCTTTAGTTTGCTTTAGTTTTGTTGGGGTTGTTTTGGCGGGGGGTTCCCTCGGGACAGGACAGGAGGCAGCATAAAAGGAAACAAAGGGAGAGAAACAGGGAGAAGGCTAAAGAGTGAGTGACCTCTGATGAAAGAAAGAAAGAGAATAGGAGGTACTGATGCCGCCGTTTATGTGACGATGGGTGGAAGGAGAGTGCGACTATCACTGGTATTCTGCGTGGAGGGTGCAGCATGACATGGAAGTGCCAGCCTAAGCCAGCCGTCCAGAGAACTAGCACCAGACTTGGGAAGTGCCCGCCACGCTTTGTCCTGTGGCGGGGGATGTGGTGAATCAGTGAAACGCTGTACTCAGGATTTTCTTTTCTTTTTTGTGGGGAATAGCCTCTTCTTATTTTTTTGGTGGTTTCTTCAAATTTACCACCTACCAAAAGTGCCTTTTGTATCGCCTTCATACAGCCCATACCCTGTGAAGATTTATTTAAAAAAAATTCCCCCACACTTTGCAGCATATTGAATTAGAATATTACCTTTCATCCACCTTCATCATATCTACAAATTGTTGCTGTAAATTTGGATTTGGTAGTTACAGCTTCAGTGCTGAGCTATATGCCTGTGGATTGTTTACAGTGACATTGGCCACCATTTACAGTTTACAGTCGCCGATCAACACGTGTGTAAGCTGTGTAAGAACACTACACATTAAATAACACACAGCTCAAGTTTCCTCACGCGTGGCCCAACGTGCGGTCCCGCTTACTCACTCCTGTTGCCGTGACGACACAGCCACCGCCATGGTGGGTCTCCAGTCCAAATGGCGCTACCTCTTCATGTTCCTGGGCGTGCAGCTGGTGGTGATGGCACTGCTGTCCCGAGAGGGCTACCAGAAGAGGGTCTCTTACTTCATCCGCATCTTCCGCAAGACGGACGCCGTGGCCCGCAACCACACGACCGGCTGGGTTTTCGGCGGCAGCGCCGGTGGGGACGTATACTCTAACCTCTCGCAACTGTTCAAGGTTCCCTTCAGCCGAGAAGAGCTGCCCCGCTGCCCTGCGAAGTCCCCCTACGTGGGTAAGTGCTCTCACCCCCATCCGTGGCCTCTCCCGTCCCCAGTCTAAACCGGGGCATGGCTCAGTCTTCTTTGGTTGTAGGGTGAGGTGGGGCTGATGTTGGGTGTAAGTCGGTTTCCAATGGAAGGCATGCTTACCAGTTGCATTCCTTTTATTACAAATGAGTAAAACATGTACAGTTAATGAGTAATCCATCTTGTCACATTGTGTTTGTTCCTTTTCTCTGGCCAGTAAATATGAAAAAGATTACAGAAATCCCGAATTAAGATTATTGTAGTTTCCTCTTGCAATCATCAGATACATGATTAGAATCAAAACTTAAATAGTTTCATCCAAGTCAATAGGGGTGTTATTTTCCCCTAATAAGGACAGTTTCCTTCTTAGGGTGACACAGTTTAAGTCTCTGAACACTTGTACATAATGTGAGGTTAGCCTATAAAGAAAGTAATACAATTGGGTAATGTATAGAGGTTGATACATTTATTAGAAATGTTAACTATTTGTATGTAGAGTCTCAGTTGGAAAATAAGACTTGTTATGTTAAAGCAACAATCTGGTTTCACTGCTATTTATGACTGATTGAGTTAAAACAAGTAATTAATCCGGTTACAGTTCTCATGGTGTTTATAACTGGTGTCTAAGTGTGGCATTTGCTTAGTGTGACATTTTCTATTGTACCAAGCAGCATACACGTAGCAATGCCTTTTTGTAAAAAAAAAAACTGGGCAGAGACTGGATTTAAACCTGTGTAAATGAAGATATGCTTTGACAGAGTCGAAATACTTTGACCATACCTTCTTTTAATTCTCTATTTTCTGTTCCACGTAGTACCTCATCATAGGATTTCTTTTCTGTGAGTGAAAATGTATTATTTTGGGAGGACGAAGGTATGCTCAAGACACATCTGTTTTCATTACTAGAACGATATACCATTCTTTAGTAATAGTTCTTAGATCAACTAAAGCAGTGTTGTGTATGTGAGAGACCTAGTAACCTTCTGTTATTGTGGGTACTAGAGGTGTATGTTAACAGCTAAATGATAATCCCAGTTTCAGTTTAAACCATCCTACACCCTCATTGTAACAGAAACTATACCCAGGCACCAAACCACTGTTGCCAAAGGCCCAGAGGGCATCTTTTTAAACTGAACACTACATCTGATTATCTGAGGAGGAACATCAGCTTGGCCATGAAACATGAAAACGAGTTGGCTTTCATTCTAGAAAGAAAATGTTATTGATATTGTACCCAGCAGCAGAGTATGGAAGGAAACCACCTACTGTTACAACAAAACATGTTGGACGAAGCAGGGAATAGCTAGTTTCCCCCGAGTCGAGGATCTTTTGTGTTGTAACCTGATATATGGTTATGAGGAGTAAGGCACTTTGGGCAGTGCATGGGGTCCTTTGGGTTGGGCACAGGAGGGTGCACACGTCAGTCAGAAGACGTGAGTAGCCTGCAGTATGTAGTCACGCTTGCCGATGTGCTTGTGTTTCCGTATTTACAAGTGGTGAAAAGATGTAAAAACGTGGCGACACAAATGTATAATGAATGGGTAAGACTGTCAGGAATGCAAATATGAAATTTATATTGTGAATTTTGCAAGTTAAATGAGTTAAAAGTGCATCGCCTAGTATGCTTAGACTGTAGCCACCTGTAGCCTGCTAAAATACCGGTTGTGTGAGTGCAGAATATTTTGCGGTGTGTTTTGAGTGAATGCGGACATTTTATGGTTCATGCAAGTTCAAGAGGAAACGTGACTGTTAATAACCCGTCAGTCAGAAGATGTGAGCAGCCTGCTGTATGTAGCCACAACGTTTGCCGATGTGCTTGTGTTTCCGCATTTATGAAATGGGTCCAAACATACTTTTTCTACTAAGTAAATTGTTAAGAAAAGAGGCAGGTAAAAACTTTCACACCTACCTTGTGACAGACTTTGACATGTTCCTAATACATTTTCAACAATACACCCCTCATTTATTCTAATCATAACCCCAAGCTGTAGTGCTTTCCATCCCATTAGGCCTTAATAGATGACATCATTCCACTGGGGATGTTCTTGGCACTTACTATCCTTCCCCTTGAGTAAACTGCACATAACATGCATACATTTATATTATTTTATTTATTATTCCCATAGAGCATTGGTCGCAAGAACCTGTGTGTGAAATATGCCTATGTGAGGGACGGTCAATGAGAATGTCCTTTTTTCTTTCTTTTTTTTTTTACTTGCTCCCCTTTTTTTTTAATTTTACTTCTAGGTGGGCCGATCCATGTCAGCTTTCCATCTGGACTCACTGTAGCTGATGTCCAGCGGAAGAATCCACTAGTGGTCCGGGGGGGGCGCTACAGGCCCCCCAACTGTGAGGCGCAGCATCGTACTGCCATAATTATTCCCCACAGAAACAGGGAGCACCACCTTAAGTTCCTACTCTACTATCTTCTCCCCTTCCTGCAGCGGCAGCAGCTGAATTACGGCATTTATGTAATTCACCAGGTAGGACGGACACATGCACATATTAACAGTGGCTAATGGTATAGGAAAACCGGGGAACAAATATTTCTTCTAACCACTGGGAAATCATTCATTATCTATGCTTGTTTTGGTTTTTTTGTGCATGTATATATATATATATACACACACATGCACAAAAAAACCTTGGACACACCTTCCCATTCACATTGAATGAGAAGATGTGTCCAAACTTTTGGCCTGTATTGTATATATATACACAACCCAGGTTCAAGGCATGATAAATTCAAGATGAGGAAAGATTGCCCTCTAGAGTTTTCTTTGTAGACTTTCATGTGTTGGATTAAAGGTTTTAATCTCTTTTCATACTTGAAACAATCCATTTATGTTTACTCCTCGATATTGTACTTTCTGGAGTTCTGGAGGTCATTACAAAGCACGCATCTTTTGGTGACCCAAAGTGCCTGTGTTGCCTTTCCAGGCCGGGAATTACACTTTTAACCGAGCCAAGCTGATGAACGTGGGCTTCCGGGAGGCAATGAGGGAGGAGGACTGGGACTGTCTCTTCTTCCATGATGTTGACCTCATCCCAGAGGACGATCGCAACACGTATGTCTGCGAGGCCACTCCAAAGCACGCAGCTGTAGCCATGGACAAGTTTGGCTACAAGTAAGTCATTTCTGTGGTTGACACTTTTCCATTGAGTTGATAAACCGGTAAGGCCAAATGATAGGCCTTAGCTTGTTTCTAGTGGAGGGGAGACTATATTATAAACACATAACGCTATCTTTCTATGTGAGCTTTCACTGTATGGGTATTTGGTCAAAAAAATATTTTTTTCTCTGTTGTGAGGCTTTCACTATCCAATTTCCCCATCGTGGCACCTCGGCACTAATGTGTATATAATCAAATTTTACAATTGCTTGTGGTCTATTTCTCCCCTCAGGCTTCCGTACAAGATGTACTTCGGAGGAGTGTCTGCTTTGACACCGCTGCACTACCTCAAAATGAACGGCTTCCCCAACAACTACTGGGGCTGGGGTGGCGAGGACGATGACATTGGAATCAGGTGAGGAAAGACGCAAGCGGGAAACGTTGGCCCGGTGATCATCTTGGGTGTTGTACATGATAAAGATGCATGCTTATTTGCTTTACAGTTAATTCCTCTGTTATAGCAGGGTAAATATCACAGTACATACGATAGTACATAATAGCTGCTGTTTTGCAGTGCCCACCTACCAATCGTACCTTTTTATATCATGAGCACAATGTGTATCTCGAGTTGGAAGTCCCCAGAATGCCCCGTCTATGGTTCAATTAAGGGTTATGGTTAAACTGTTTATCTGCCTCTGCAGGGTGAACCTAGGAGGGATGTATATTTCCCGGCCATCTGTGAAGGTGGGCCGCTACAAAATGATCAAACACAAGCTGGACGACGGCAACGGTGTGAACCCAAAGAGGTACAGTGGGGGAAGTGTTCCAGTCAGTCGCAGATTAGATCAAATTACAACAGTGAGGCACATTCACAACAGGCTTGCATTATGATTGTTTTTTTAACTATAACAGAATGCCGGATCTGTTTTGATGTGTGAACTGTGTAAAATGCGCTCATTTTACATGAGGTGCAAATAGGCTATTCTGTTAACAAAACTGTACGTTTTACTTGCTATATTAGCATTGTAATTGGGGGTTTCCCATCCCCAACAAAACCCTTTGCATAATGGCTATATCCTAACATGAGACCCCTTGGATTGATGACACAACTGGTATTTACAGTTGAGAGAGAGAGATTCACTTAAATTAAAATGTGCCCTACTTTCTTCGCCAAGGTTCAAGATGCTTGCCAAGACGCGACAGACCTGGAAGCAGGACGGCATGAACACAGTAGAGTATGAGGTATTGTCACGGCAATACCTGCCCCTCTATACCAACATCACCGTTAACATCGGCACGGAAGCCGGTTTACACAAATCTCCGCCAACGGCAGCACATGCTACCAAAGACGCAAGCAAACACCCATCTGAGCGGTCGGGCAGCATAGAGGATAAACCTTCTCCCAAACTCAAAGTGGTCCCCTCGCAGAGCTAATGTGTTACCTAGCTTATCTGGACACAAGATGACCTAAACCCTTCTTCCTTTCCCCAAATCCTTCCTGTGAGACAGTCCGTTTAGTGCCTACTGTTGGTTGGCTTGACCAGTTGTCTTTGGTGGCCCGCAGTTTTCCTCCGTTGAAAGAATTTTTTGCTTCCCCATACCGGGTAAGAAGACCTGAGCAAGAGACTTCTACCTGCAAACAACTTGTCTGTTGGGGATTATTCGACAAATTAGATTGGTCAGACTACTGACAGGTAATGCCTTGCCTGTAAATGAATGACTGCTCTCCTGTTCTCTTCCATGGGAGTCCTCCGACGTATCAAAGTTCCACGGGACCTGCGATAAAGACCAGGAGAACATTTATAAGATGGACTCTATGAGTTGATATATCTATCTCTCTATCTACAGCGCTGTGGCTGCTGGTTAAACCTTGTGATGCCTTAGAAACTCATCTTGTTCTTTTTCTTATATTCAAGGTACACTCCCAGAATCCCGTGCTTTCCGCCGAGTTCATTGTTTGAAACGCAACTGTGCACATGGCTGTAGGGGGAGGGGTAGAGAACGGTGTGAGCCACTTGATATTCGGGTGGGGCAGGGGCATACGCTGTCTCAAGTTTTAAACCAAAACAATATTTTTGTAAGAGCACAATTACTGAGAGGTTTGTGTTTGTATGTTTCCAGCCTGGCATTAAGATGTTTATGGTGTAGGGAATGAACGAACAACTTATTCTGTGGCTTCTAGTTTTGTAGTAACACGCTCTACCCTTCTCCAAACACCTGGGGCCTTATTCAGTAAAGGATCTTGTTCTGTCTGTGTGTGAAGCTGGTGTCAATATTTAGTTAATTAGAACTGTTAAATAATCAAGCTTTTGACATCGACATAGTTTAAAGCGTCAATATATACTGTGAAGGTGGTGTGCTCGGATGCTAGGCACGCTGCTGTCATTGCCTGGTTTCAATCTTAGCGTCTTGACCTTAGCATCTCCTCTCTTGGGCTCTGTACCGTCCACCAAAGGGAAAGCTTTGTTAATGGGAGAGAGAGAGGGGGTGGGGGGGACGAGTTGGGCTGTGGTTGAGCAATAGTCACTGATATATTTTATTTTTCTCACCTCATTAGAGGCGTAGCAGTTGAACAGTTTGATTAATACATTATGATCATTGTTAATGCACATAGTAAATGCTACAGATTAGTTTTTTGTTCTTATTGTTTGTGTGTTAAGGAATATCATAATTGAGTCCCAGGGTCTTGCAGAGCTACAATTTGTTCATCTTTATCAAGGTCAAAGCCACTCTTCATTCAACTTGTGTCCTTTGGATGCAGCATATCCCATAGCTGCCTTTTAGGAACTGAGTTTGTCAATTCACGCCAAGGTTGAGTCTCTCATTCATTTCCTACCCTTCATGTGCATATTCTCCATATACAGTGGATCATTTTGGGAACATGCCATAGAAGAGTGTTGGCTTTGTCGTGGGCCTGTTGTTATAAAGCGTTTTTCATATCCATTTATGTGCACCGATATCCTGTTCATTATGCATGCCAAACTGTGAGAAATTAGCTCACTAAAACTTGCTCTACTGCAGTCTACATGAACAGCACAGTTCATTCAGATTAGCTGTGTGGAAGAAGCCATGACATATTTAAGTTAACAAGGCACTTTATCTTGACCGGTGGCTTCGAGACAGAATCCCCAAAAAGAAGTGTGCTTTTGTTAATAGAATAAGCATAAAAATATATTAACCATGAACACCATTAAAAAGTATCCACAATTTTTAGTAATTCGATAGATTTAAAAATAATTTTCTCTTTTTTTGCTTTCTCTTCGTCGTGACCCACTTAAAACCACTGATCTGGACAGCCCCTGAGTGCCACATATGCCTCCACAATTGAGAGGATTGTAAGAAACCAAACTGGTTGTTAAACATGCTGACTTTTGTCAGGGTGTGTAACAGTTGAGAATGTAAGCCACAATGGCCCGTGCCACTTCTCACTAATGCCTGTTTAGTACTAAATGTTATTTCCCTGCCACTCCTTCCCTTTGTACTTTTTTGGTTGCTGTGATTTCTTGAGAAAGAGGTGTCTGTTGTAACATGTATATCTCTCTATCTCATTCTCTAATATTAAATGAAAGTACATTCATTTAGTATTTGGAAACTACCACTGATTCAATTCTCAGAATTGTTATTTTGTTTTATTTGCTGTTTTGGGTTTTTTGTGTCAAGGGTACAGAATGTCTATTTACAACTTTTTTTTTTCTTAGAAAATTGATCTCGCTTTGAAATTTGATTTTGTTGCAAAATTAATTTTATAGCAATGACAATATTATGTATTGATATTGCTCCAGGACAGGAGAACTGTATGAGACAGACATGAGTAGATCAGTGTGTATAGTCTCTTTATGATGTACAGTACATTTATGTTCTTCTCCTATATGGCCTTAGCAACACACTAGTTTTCTATGAAATGTATGCAATAGCATTCTCATTTTAAAATGTGCATGACACAACCTTTTTGTAAGGTGCTTAGAATGTACAGAGCACAAGATCCTACCCAATATTCCTCTCCAAGTAAACTGAAGCATGCTTAAATTAACATGTCTACGTGTCATTTGTCACATTTCCACTCACTGTATCGGAGCAGGATTAACATTTTGGCAGTAGTCAGATTATTTTACCCATGGCCCACACATCTGAATGGTGGTCTCTCTGACCATTTTCTGACCTTATTGAAAGCAGAGGTGTTGCAGTTTTGATGACAATGATCACAGCTCTAACGGTGTAAATATTAGACTCTCTTCATGTCTTTTGGTGTTATAATGTGAGCAGAGACATTTTTTTTCAGCACAGCCAACCTTCCATTACGAACCTCCTTGCACACCTTCCAGAAAAAAAAAAAACCATCCTGTCATAACTGACAGACGTGGCCTTTCCAGTGTGGTTTCTGGTAAAGCTTTGTTTTGTCATAAACCGTGAGGTCAACAATTAATCATCAATGTTAAAAACTCAAGCACATCCGTGTGATACAAGTGTCGTGTTTTTTGACATCCAATACTTCCTTAGATTAGACTGATATGGTTCAGAAGACACCTCAGAGAGGAATGGGGTTACACCAGAACAGTGACTGGTTAAGACTTTCTAGTCCTATCTAAAATATGTGAATATTTTTTTAATATTTACAAATGATTAAATATTATATTCATATATAAACAGTAGGCATATGTATTGTATAACAAACTGTATGATGCAGCTGGTACAAAACATATAAAACAATGCAATGAGGTACTTAAGTTTGGTAACCTGATTTTAGAGGGTAATTCCAGACAATTTCAACCTAGACCTTTTTTTTGCTATCACTCCCAACTGTGGCAATCGTTTGTGACAAAAATATAAACAATTGAGTTTAGAGTTCTGACTATCTCTGCTGTGGAGTTTTAATTGATTATAATCTAAATAAATTACACCATCGAGAAGGTGCTCTTTAAACTCAAAACATTTTGTAACGTTAACAATGTAAAAATGATCGTATTTCCTGGTTGTGAGGAAAGATTCTGCAATCATTTACTGGTTTGTTGCAGCTCATGCGTGTGGTCCATTATGGTACACATCCTTATAGTGTATTGATGTGCACGGCCACACTAAGACAAAGACAGCTATTATGTTATGAAATTAGGTGACAATATTGCTGTTGCATACAAAAAATAGTGGACACAAACAATCCCTGTTTAGGCCTTGTCACTTCTTTCATAAGAGATCTATGCTGAATTGTTTGAAGAAATTTTAATTTAACATGAACATATAAACACAAAAGCCTATGTCATTACAAAACAAACTTTTAATGCTATGAATATATTTTCATGTACAACATCTCAAACAGCAGGGTGGCAATCATTCGAGTACATTCTACACAAATGAGTAGAATAAAAGGGGACTGGTTTAGTGAATGATGTCATCAAATGATGCTTTTAATCTGTCAATTTATATTTTAATGTTTTTATTAATTATTAAACATAAACCTATATCAAGAGCAATTATCGTCTGTGAGAGGAAATGTTTTCTTAAAGCTGCGGTGATTTAAACAACATTTCAAGTTCAGGCTACAACTGACATCCAGAGAAGCGTACACACTAGTAATGAAAGTCACAAACCGTCTTTTTCCTAATCCTACTTTTTGTAATCAAACGTTACATCATCAAACTTGATGATCTTTCCCCCTTGAGTCACCACCTCTTTCTGCGTCCATGTCTCCACCCCACCATCCTTCTCTTCAAAGCGGCGGACTCGTACCGTTCCTGTCATAGGCAGCCCACCCGGAACGTCCTTTGATGCCTCTTTGTAAAGTGCCATCTTCATCAAGTCTTCATTGAGGCCTGTTGCTGTTGCAGGAACCAGGGCCTGTTTTTTGGTCATGTCCTCCAATGGATGTGGCGAAGGAGAGCGATGCGGTGCCGTTATAGGATGCAATGCCTCTGGTTTTGGATTCCTATTTAACAAAGCTGGAGACGGGTTCTTTGGTGTTGGAGACTTGTTCATTAGTAATGGTGACCTGTTCGTTGGCGTGGGAGACTTGTTCATTAGTAATGGTGACCTGTTCATTGGCGTGGGAGACTTGTTCATTGGGAATGGGGAGTAATTCGTTGATGGTGGAGACTTGAGCTTTGGTGCTGGAGACCGATCTCGTGTTTCTGCGTAGGTTGGTGCATTGAGTTGAATTCTTGGAGGAGGCTGTACAACGGTACCTCCACCACCTGCCCTTCTTATGTCACTTATGATGCCACCCATGGATGCCCGCAAAGAAGGGTCGCTCTCCACCATCCGACAGACAGCGTTGCAGTATGGGCTGTCCCGGAGGGTCTCCTTTATCTTAGCAGGACTGACGCTTGGGGTGTGCAGTCTAATGCGAGCACAGAGCTCGGCAATGATTTTACCCATGGCCCACACATCTGAGCACTGGTTACGCTGACTGCCCCTTGTTAGGACCTCTGGTGCCGAATAGGCCTCATTTCCCATGTCAATAGCAGAGTTGAGGCCATTTCGGAAAAACTTGGCCAGTCCAAGGTCAATGATGACTGCTCTGTGTGTGCCATGCTCCACCTGAAAGACAGTTACAGTTTTTGGCATTTAAAAGTGACGTGTAGTTTTGCAACAACGTGACAAATGGAGACATTCGATGGAAATGTTATAGCTGCGTGCTCAATTTGTTGGTTGGCATGACACAAACAATGTATTATAAATGAATTAGCAAGGCTCAAAAGAAAGCTGCGGATAGCACCTTTAAAGGGAAACTCATCAATTTGTTGCCCTTGTGGTTAACATAAACATTCTTCACCCCTTCCCCTACATGCTATAGTTTCAAACATAGACAATAAACTAGGATGAACATGTAGGGTACAGGGGGGAGTTATAAATGAGGAGTGTAACTTTTAATAATCAATAAAAGGAGTGCAATAATATGTTAGAATCAAGCGCCATTGCAATTTTCAGTTTATATTACAAAAAAGGATTTCAAAATAATTGTATTACTTATGCACTTTTTTCTAATTACCCACAATACATAGTGAATGTATAACAATTCAATTTTTAAGTTTAAGTTTCGGTGCCACTCACCATGATGTTTTCAGGCTTAAGGTCTTGATGGACGACATCTTTACTGTGCAGGTGAAGAAGCCCTTCACACATGCCTATTATAATAGTGCCCTTGATAGCTGGAGTGAGCTGTAAAGACATAAAGTAACATGAAGTTGCCCACACGAACACTGGATACATCTTCAAGGTTCGAAACGACATCTTCAGTATTGTGATGTGTATTCCCTTCTGCATAATGTCTAAGATTTCAATTTAAATCTTTTGAAATGTGAATGCTACTGAATCAGGTTGTGAAATTATTTCAATGGGATTTCAGATTGGCCCTAACATTTGGAATATCTGTTATATTCTCAATCCAGTCAAATTAGTCATCCTTCATCTTTCCTTCAATACTCAACCATTTAATCACAATAGTGCCATAACACATAGGATCCTACCTGTATTTTAGACTTTGATACTTTGAAGATGGTGGTCTCTAAATCTTCTCCGAAAATGAACTCCATTGGAATTATCCATTTACAATCCCTGAGAGTTATATTTCCTAGTAGTTTGACTATGTTAGGATGATTGGCTTTACTGCAGATGCATGTCCATGAGATAAAGAGAAAAAAAACACATTTACAAAACAGGATTGACCTACTAGTATCACCATTAATACTACTGGCCCAGACAACACCAGACGTACTTGTAAACTTCACACTCTCTTTCCAGGTTGTGCTTTGTGATTAGATGATGAGGAACCTTTTTTATTGCAGCCCAGGTGTCATTGTACTTCTCCTTGTACACTTTCCCAAAACAGCCTGCTGCAATAGTGGCTGTGGAATACGCCATCTGGTGTAGGCAAAATGGGAATAAAGTAATTTGAACCTTTATTCTTGCATCTTTACAATAAGCATTATTGTAAACATTACTTTGCTACAGAAGCCCTGAACCGCATGTGAATTTTTTTTGAAAAGCTAACTTATTATTGATCTCGTTATTTCAATATTCTAAGTCGTTATTTCAAGATAGTATCTTGTTGTTTCAAGATGTTATCTCGTTATTTCAAGATACTTTCAAGATTATAGAATAACTGATCTGTCACTTCTGTTATTATCTTTTGCACAGTTTGGCTGCAATTGTCATATTTTGAAATTATAAAAATGAATTTGTATGTTGACGCTATGGGGCACAGAGGAACACATGGACTGGAGCAGCTTTGGTGAGCGAGCGGAGCTGTGTTGAAGGCAAAAAATATTAAAATCCTCTAGCCCAGAGGTTTTTTTAAAGTGGCACTGTCAAGATGCAGTACCCCTTTAAGGAATAGAGTTGTGATTACAACACCGATTTATTAAAGTGTCTGTGACGTTGTGGTGGTTCCCATAGCGCTGCCAAAATGTGACCAGACTGGCTCTATATGAACTATATGACTGTTGATTAGCCCACTCTGGGAAATGCACCCAGAGAAATGTTATTTTGATACCATCAAAGGAACACTAACAGAAATGTTATAAGAAATGCTGCTTGGAGCTCCATATGAGGACGTTAGAGCCCTTCGGCTTTTAGCCTCCCTAGCTAACACATCCGCCTCCCACGCCGGGGATCCGGGTTCGAGTCCGGTACGTCTACATGTGCAGTTACGATAAATCTTGCGCGAGTAGGTTTTAGAACTCAGAGTGAAACTCTATTATAGGTTTGCTCATAATTACAATGGACTCCTTTTTTAGATACCCTTTTCTATTACCAAGATAAATATGGAGAAATCTTACTGTGAAAATGTAAAGAAATATGAGCTTGAAGTGAGCCCCAACATCAATATGTGCAATGCTGCAAGGCAATGTTTAAGCTTGTATACAATAATATTTATAATAGGTTTGCTCATAATTCCAATTGATTCATGTTCTGAAAGGCCTTTTCTATTACCAAGATAAATATGGAGACATTTTACTGTAAAAATTTAAAGAAATATGAACTTAAAGTAAATGTAACGGGTCGAGTCCCGCGCCGGACTCGAAGCCGGATCCCCGGCGTGGGAGGCGGACGTGTTATCAAGGGAGGCTAAAACCCAAAGGGCTCTAGCGTCTCTTAAGGTGTCGGGGTGTGAGGTTTACTCTGCACAGCACCTTGCTGTACCGCTGGCCTCCGTTACATAAACCCCAATATCGATATGTGCAATGCTGCAAGGCAATACTTGAGCTTGTATAAAATAATATTTATTATCCATTGTAATTATGAGCAAACCTATAATAGAGTTTCACTCTGAGCTCTAAAACCTACTCGCGCAGGCTGGCGTGACCGTCTATTTACGAACGCCGGCTCACACGACCGCAGTTTACAGGTGCCTATACTTCTGAGATTAAATACAGAATTCTGAGATTAAAGTCAGAATTCTGAGATTAGCAAGGGAGGCTAAAACCCAAAGGGCTCTAGCGTCTCTTAAAGTGTCGGGGTGTGAGGTTTACCCTGCACAGCACCTTGCTGTACCGCTGGCCTCCGTTACATAAACCCCAAGATCGATATGTGCAATGCTGCAAGGCAATACTTGAGTTTGTATAAAATAATATTTATTATCCATTGTAATTATGAGCAAACCTATAACAGAGTTTCACTCTGAGCTCTAAAACCTACTCGCGCAGGCTGGCGTGACCGTCTATTTACGAACGCCGGCTCACATGACCGCAGTTTACAGGTGCCTATACTTCTGAGATTAAAGTCAGAATTCTGATATTAAAGTCAGAATTCTGAGATTAAAATCAGAATTCTGAGATTAAGTCAGAACTCAAATAAATTTTTCACCATGGCCCTAATCCTTGGGAATAGCCTACAGTTCCCAACATCTGAAAGAAGTGGATTGTTTGTAGTCAATTAATTCAAAACGACTTGTAGCATTTTTTTAAAAGATGAAAATACAACCTAGATATGCTCTTTGACTTACCTTGTGTTGTTGAAATCGTTGCAATGGCTGAGTATCAAGTCTGGGCATGGAAGAGCATAGCTGTCGATCTTTATACAGGTTCCCTGACTTTTTTTTTTACCTGTCCCAAGCCCTGAGGTAAACCAGACACGCCTTAACATGGAAATGTTCTGTCTTTCCACTTGTTCTTACCTATTCTTTTTTGCTTTTTCTCTCTCTGCTTTTCAGTGAAAGTGCCTTTGTTTTGTCTGAAATGTGTTGCTATATAGGCTACTGTGCCGTGCCCTCAGTCTCACTGCAGAGACACAGTGAAATTAACATAAACAGAAATCATCTACACAATAATTTTTATTATCCTCGGGGCAGGTTAATAACAGCTTCTGCCAGATGAAGGCGCTGTAACACATGAAGATAGTGTACGTAAGTTGATTTTATTGCTCAACACCAGCTTTCAAATGCTCCATATTGCTTCAAATCAAGTCCAAACTCGATTGGATAGCCTTCTATTTTAGACATGCAAAACTGGTTGTCAACGTTTTGAAGGAAAAATATCTCATCTTCAAAATGTGAAGTAAGGATAGTATAAAAATGTATTGATACTATAACAAAAATATTCTCTCTCTCTATCACACAGACAACTCTTCCCTCCCCTCCCCCACACATGAAGGGTTGAAAATTAACAAACAGTGCACTGTTACTGTCTACCGTATCTCTGGACCGTACCAACTGTGTCAAAGGTGAAGTTTCAAGTTTCAAATCAAATAAAACTGCATTTTTTAAACAACAAGTGTTTTAAAAGGACGTTTATTGTATTTAGACTTAGTAAAAAATGTATACAAACACATAAACACCACAAAGATGATAGATATCCAACACTATGTTTCGTAATGTTTTTGAAATCTCACCTGGTCCCTCCCCTTGTTTCACCTGGAAGACACACGGTCACAAAATGGAGACGTTACCTGGCTGAGTTGAGATCGTTATTATGTTTGACTTTCATTTCCTCTATAGACAGCCGAATAATAGAGAGGTATTTTAAAATCAACGAAATAAGGATCAAATATGTTTTGGACTTTTGTTATGATGGTCCTAATGGCAGCAGGTAGGTTCGTGTTTATTTTTTTTTAATGGGTGGGCCCTCTCCTCTTCCGTTAATGTTCCAAACATTTTATTAACACATTTTTGTCCTACACGTCAGTTACTATAGGGCCTAATATCTATTGTAGCCTACTCTATTTACTTACCGTATAGTATTCCCGAGCCCAACATAAATCGAAATGGAAAAACTACAATATGTGCATATTAATCATCATTTTATTTGCGTATGTATGTATGTATGTATGTATGTATGTATGTATGTATGTATTATATAATATATAATATATATACACACACACACACGTCTGGGATGGGTCTTTATTTTATTCCAGCAGCATGCTAGAAGCAGATGTTCAAACGAAAGAGGGGTCATTAAGAACAGCCATTACATTTTTATCAAATAGGAGAATCATTATCCTATTGCATTTACACCATCCATAATGAGGATAATATTAGTAGAATTCGATTGGCTTTAGATGGGGTCTTGAGGGCTTTCAAATGCACTACCTGTCTGCGTGTGGTACAGGTGACTCATACACCCACTCTCTGTGATACCAGGAGTGAGGAAATGCAGGCGGGTTTCATGCACACCACACCCTGAGGGCATCGTGGAATGGGCCGTAATTAACCTCATGCCCACACTATGACTGACAGACAGGACAGAAGGAAGGAACACTCCACTGTCCTAATCATCTGACCTTTTGTAAATATTTCTCTCACCTACAGGGTCTACCATGGCCATCTCGGTCCAGTGCCCTACCAAGAGGTACGTTGTTATTCTCTTCCAGCCTGTCACCCTCACCTGTAACTACCAGACGTCTTCCACCACGCCTCCTGTTGTAACGTGGAGGTACAAGTCTTACTGTCAAGACCCCATCCAGGCTGCCCTCAACCCCAGCAGTGCTGCTAATGTAATTTCCCAGAACAACCCTAACTACAACCCCAATATTGAGTGTGCGGACAGCTTGAGGACTGTGCAGATTGTGGCGTCCAAGCAGGGTAATTCCGTCTCACTAGGGCAGGAATACCAAGCCCGGAAGATCAGCATCATAAACAGTGAGTGTGTTCTCCATTTAGCATAACATTAAAAAAAATTAATTTGAAAAATATCCAGGGGTTAATATTTTGTAAATGATACATGTTTGTATGCTACTATAGTCTAAATTATATACAGAAATCTATTGCTACTGCAAACTCGCATAGGCCTATTATTCTATAAGTATTAGTATAGCTAACTCTTCCAGTTACAGTATGATCAGACAATTCTCAAAATAAGCTAGCTTGCATTATCTCTTCAGAATTAGGATGGAGCCATGAATGAGTGTGTGAAGGAACAGGAAAACAAACAATTGAAATTACAACTGGCCACTAAAGGTGTTTGTTTCACTATTGCTGTACCAAATGTTCCTCCCTTGTTTATCACAGATGCAGACCTGAATTTTGCCCAGACAGCATGGGGTGACAGTGGTGTCTATGTCTGCTCTGTGGTGTCATCAACGGATTTAACAGGAAACAGTGAGGACTACACAGAATTGATAGTTTTAGGTAAGTAACCAATATAATTAAAATTGAAGGATGTGATCCTTGCTTCTTTTTTTACGCAAATCTAGTCACACACCCAAATACTGGTCAAGATAATGCCACAAAAAAATCTATTAACAGCATTGAAAAATAATACATGCTCATTTGAAAAATCCAAAATAATAACATTATTTCAAAATCATGAAATCATCTCATCTCTCCGTACATTTGTCAATTGTCAAGGCTCACAGGAATTTGTCTTGTTGCATTGACTTACTCGCTGCTGCTGACAAAGTTGAGATGACCGCAGTCCTTTCTATCACTTCTGTTTTTGTCTGATGGCTTTTCCTTCTGTACATCCTTTTAATTCTCCTTTCATTTAGATAAAAAATAAGATGGCTTCTCCTAGTTCTGGGTGATATGGCAAAAAATTGTGCGACGATTTTATTAAACTTTTTCAGTTTTTGTGTTTTAGTATTTAAATGAATATAGAAATACAACTAAATAAAAATAAATGTATTAAAAGTTTTTATTTTTTACATTTTATTTATTTTATTTTACACCAGTTTAATTCTGTCTGTACTCTACTGTATTACATAAATTGAAATAAAGTAACCTTAATCAAATAATTATCAAATGATAAAAAAAGCTGCATTACCTAACATTTTTAAATTCTACAATGTTTAAAGAACCATTTTATATGAAAAGGGTGACTCAGCTTCAATCCTCAGGCCTCAACACCTTTCATTACCACCTCCCACAACTATTTGTTATTTGTGTTTGTTTTTGGGAGCAGAGCATTCTCGGAAGTTCCGCTTCTTTTGATGAACAAGGGTCAGAGACAATGAACAGCATAAAATCAGTAGCTGTACTAGCTCACAGCACACTGAACAAGTGCCCAGCATCTTCGCATGAAGTTAGTCAGGTGAAATCAAAGACTCCTCGTTCTTTGTCAAAAATGCACCGTGACAAGGAAAGAGACAAAAGAAGGGTCAATTTTGGTTATGTCCTGTGTACTGACACTCATTTACAATTATGTCATTTAGCATATGCTTTTATCCAAAGCGACTTACAATTACATGCTGCTATTACATGGAGCAAATAGGGGTTAGGCATCTTGCTCAAGGATGCTTACAGGGGCTCGTTTTCCCCTGATGGATAGCTCTAAAAGATGTTAAAGGACTAGTATTTGATGGCGATGTTGCACTTTTCCTTCTCGATGCGTAAATATAATTTTCTTATGTTTTTGTAGCCATTAGTAATTAGCATACACGATTATAATCAAAGTATTGCAATATATAATTGAAATAGTATTTACATGTTCACAGTGAGCAATGACATTATTTTTTTTTATTTTGGATGTGTGTAGTCCCAACTCCCAAGTTATACTGTATCGCAATTTTTGCAGTTGAGTTGCACTGCTAGAGGCTATATAAAGCTTTTGGTAGGGATTTGTACATCTCATGTGTTGTCTGTTTAGTGATGTGTTCTGATTGTTGTTAGTGTTTTATTATGAGAGGCTTTACCGGGAGTAGGCTTCTCCCTTTTAGTAGAGTTGCACGGACAATTTGTAGGGAATTTGTTTCGGCTTTTTAGTGATTGAGTCAAAAAAGTAATTCTTTGTTGGTATGGAAGACTGATTATGGTACTGCCACGATACTAAGCCTTCACAGAGAGAGACGCCACTCACCCATGTTGCTAGCTTAGCACGCATGGAATACGCATGTAATAATTTAGTCCAGGACACTCTCGCTTTGGTTCAGTAGGCGTGAAACTGCATGTGAGAATGAAGGGATGCGGACTGGGTGATGTTTTTGTACATGGGCTGCCATCTAATGGTCAAACAAGGAATACTCCAAGTTGGGAAATGCAGCTTTAATTATCAAATATAAAATAGGTCATGAATAAAAAAATCTCCATAGTAGACTACATGGCTCTCAGATGTCAAACACGAAACAAACACATTTTCAGCACCATTATTCCACTATCGAGACTTGTTGCTATGTGGAAAGACGCTGAATGCGTTCCCTCTCCACCTTTTGCCACTCCTCTCATAAAGAACGGAACTGAGCATAGATTTTGTTTGACTTTGTTTTCCTGTCACTGTTTTGGTGAGGAGAAAGCACTCGCAGTCTGTCCCCACTATCTGACATGTTCATTGTACTTTTACACTTTGACCGTTTGCCTGAAGCCAAATCATTTCCAAACACAAGATCTAATGTGGCCTTTGTCACCGGTCGCTACAGCGCCTGAACTCCCCTGTTTCAGCCATGTGCCCACAGCGTAAACACAACAAAGGAGTGTCTGTATTTCATTTTTCAAATCGTCATGGCAACATGCCGATTAATCGGCCAGCACATGTCTCTAGATAAACATTCAATCACACAGGAATAAGAGAGACTTTAATCACAGTGCCATTTTTGTATTTATTTTTTTCACAATAAATACCTGCAACCTGCATTTGAGAAGTTGTAGGTAGTAGAGAAACCGATAAGGCTACAACGGGGGTCACTTTAAAGTAATTGCAACTTTATCTTTCTTTCACAGAGAGAAAGTCAAATACTACTGACCTCCTGCCTGGCATTGACTTACTGGTTATGGAAGGTAGTACATGCCCCTAATAGAGTCTAATGTAGTATGAGGGGTATTCTTTTAAACATAGTTTCCTCCAGCTTGTAACTTAGTGTGGAGTCAATAGGGATATGTTTTAATAGATTAAAAATCAAATGATACATGAAGATTGTATCTGATCTCATATTACCTGACTGCAATTGTAACTAATCTTTAAAATGGCTCATTACCTCCAATGTAGGTTATAAGATTAAACTATTGTGTATTATAGGCCTAATTTCTACTAATCACACTTTCCTGGTACCTGTTTTTCACCCTGTCTCTCTTTACCTACATTAATATGGTTTGTCTCTGAGCTATATCCTGATATTCAGCCATGTGCAATGTATGCACACTGCAATCCCGAGCCTTGGTACAACAAAAGGGCATTCACCATGCAGTTCCTTATGTGCTACACTTTACACAGCCAAAACATGTTTTATTTGTAATTTTAGTTTGGTTACTCTGCAGAGCAATTGAAATCAGCTATGACTTTTGTTGCTCTTTTATTTTTTCTATTTTCCTTTTGAAATGTGGAAAGTACGCTCTGATCTGACTCCAAGAATATAATGAGAGAGAAACCCGAGGGAAACCTGCTCATCCAGTTTGTTTAAACCTTCAGAATGACCATTTAGGCTACATCTTACTGCTTGTTTTTAGCATGTTAATGTGAACATTGCACAACTCTGTTAAAAGTAATAGCCACATTAATATGTTGACTACAATGAACATTTATTCAATAATTGATTTCACATAATGCAAATATTATCCAAGATTGTTTGATCGATCAAAGAGTAGACTATTAAATAAACCCGAAATATTTTTGTTTGGACATGCAGATTCATGTCTTTGTACTCTGAACTATTGGGTTTATGAAGTAATGTTGGCAGAATTTGTTGACTAATGCATGCTTGTCATGTTGCTGTGGATAGCTTTTGGAATTGAGAGTATTATCTTTTGTGTTTTAAAATATATGTGTGGCTATGTTCACATTTAAAAAACTGTTACTTTATGGGGCATACTACAAACTTAATCAAACCCTGCAGTTTCATCGCCACATTCTGTAACCACACACATTGGATTGGTTTCATGTGTTTTTGTTGCCATCATCTTCCAATAAAGGGAAAATATATACAGAATAGTTCACATATCTGTGAAATAACAATATACAATAATGACATAATAAACAGTATACAATAATGTATACAATAATGTGGACATTTTAATTTCTGCATGTTTTGAATTAATATTGTTAATGTGATGTGTCTGATCTGGCCCTTACAGACTGGCTCTTGGTGGTGCTGGTGGTGCTGGGCTTCTTTTTGATATTACTACTTATTGGGATCTGCTGGTGTCAGTGCTGCCCGCATACCTGCTGCTGCTACATCAGTTGCCCCTGCTGTCCAGAGCGCTGCTGTTGCCCCCGGGCTTGTAAGTCCATACCCCCCCCCCCCCACTATATGACTGGGTACAGTGAACATCTATGATCTTGTAGCTATTTAGAATACTTGATGAACAGGATACTGTATGTCAACTTCAGCAGGGGGCAGGATAGTCTAGTGGTCTAGGTGTTGGACTCCCAGCCAGAAGGTTGTGGGTTTGAGCCTCAGAGTTGGCCAATCTGTAAGCATCCCTGTGCAAGATGCCTAACTCTTACCTGCTCCATGTAATAGCACCATATAATTGTAAGTCGCTTTGGATAAAAGCGTCTGCTAAATGACCTAATTGTAATTGTTGTTCAGCAGTAATAGAAACAGCAACATAGCAACACTTTCATGTTGTCTCTCTTATTGTGACTAAGACTGTCTTAATTAACTCCATAGTGTACGAGGCAGGCAAAGCAGCGAAGAAGGGTGTCCCCAGTCAGTACGCTCCAACCCTTTATGCCCCAAGCATGTATGGTCAGCCAATGTACACGGGAGGAATGTCCCAGAATGCGATGCCTATGCTTCCCATACCAAACGGAGGTGGGCAGCCCCCTCTCCACAACATGTACGGTCGTGACTATGATGGTGCCAGCTCAGGTAAGTCTGCCAAATAATTATACAGGAAAATGCGCAGTAATTGATAGCAAGAAACATATTTTTTTCCTAAAACTAAAGCGGAAAATTGGGAATTTGGGCTAGAAATTGTTCTTACTAAGGACTTTTCTTGGGTGTGAAACCCTATCAAGTAATTTGTTCTTTATTGTATTTGTTCAGTTGGTCAGGGCTCCCAGGTGCCTCTCCTGCATGACCAAAACAATGGAGGGGACCACAGTAAGTAGTTTAAGGGGGGAAATCCCACAATCCTCAGTCTGACTGTGACAATTAAGTCATTTAGTGGCAATACTGTTGCTGCAAGTGTATTTGTTTTGTGGTTTCAACCTGTGAACATGTTAACTCTTACTTTTCAGTTTTCTTCTTCTTTGTTTCCCAAACATGCTCAAATTAGCAATTATTCTTCTGTTAGCTCGTATCACAGTTTGATTCCTCTACTTATCAGCTCGCAGTGGATATCGCATTCAGGTCGACCCAGATGGAAATGCCACGCGTGCTATTTATTACATGGAGAAGGAGCTAGCCAACCTGGACCCATCAAGACCTGGCAACTACAACCGCTGTGAGCGAGAGATAATCTTTACTTGTAACTGTACAAATAGTCTTTGCACATGTTTTGCTATAGCGAGATGAAAGAATTGCCTTTTATATGCCTTATCTCACGTTCTCTTCCTTGTGTCTCTCTTGCCCTTGTAGTGGATGGTATGAGCGAGGTCAGTTCCCTGCATGATGACCTCGACCCTCGAGGCCGCGGGGGTCGTTCTCAGCCCCCTCCGCTGGCCACAGTCTACGACCGGGATGAAGCCATGAGCACCATCAGCAGCGTCTCCCAGCAAGGCAATCGCCGTGACGACTACCCAAGACGGGGTGGACCCGGGGGCCACGTGGAGGGCCGTGGACGCGCCCGCTCCATGGAAAACCTGGACGACATTGGACGTCGCTACCCCAGAGATGACTACCCGCCACCTCCCCGGGACGATGGGTACAGGGGCAGGATAGGGTGGGTTGCTTTTGTGATTGGCGGCTTCTATATCTCTGTGGATGGCGTTTAAAGCTGTTAAGTCAATATGGTAAAAAAGGTAGAAAACACCCTTTTTTTTTAAATGGATGTTACTGAAGGTGGTGTAGGAGTATACTTTGCATTACAGAGATTTATTTAATTTATTTGTGCACTCCTCGTTTCTGCCACTAGGGCTCCCATTTTCTGTTTACTGATCCTGGCTGCTTTTGTTGATGTTATTTGACGTGCTCTTTCCTTTCAGCTCGGATGAGGATAGGGGCTCCAGTGCACGTGGCGGCTTTGATGACCGCAGACGCCGAGACTACTCCCCAGAGAGCCGGAGAGGAGGAGGAGGAGGAGGAGGAGGAGAGGGTCTCCAGCGGAGACGCAGCCGTAGCCGCGACGATCTGGTGAACATGGATCGGGACCGCAGGCGCGGCGACGGGCCCCGCGGGGCGCGGGACGCGTACGACGACAGCTTCCTGCGAGAGGCCATGGAGAAGAAGAGGCTGGGCGAGCAGCAGAGGGCCCGGAGCCGCGAGCACCTGGACAGCGAGAGCGACCGCTCGGACCGCGGGAGGGCCCCGCGCGGACCCCCGCCCCTCCCGCTGGTCCCGCCCGCCGCCTATCCCGGCCGCCGGGAGGACTTCCTGCCTCCTCCTCCACCACCAGCGTACGCAAGCGAAGACGAGAGCGTGCCGTCCTCTAAGAAGAGTAACCTGAGAAAGGTGAGTCCCTCTGTTGGCCTGCCAGAGCCTATCACCATTCAGAGTTAGCTGCATCTGTTGTCCGCCCAACTTTTCTCACTCTTTCTAACATCTTGTCTTACAGAACGGAGCTGTGAGTCGAGAGAGCCTGGTTGTGTAAGAGGCAAAAAAAAACTGGAGGAGCTTGTCCATAAATAGCAACCATAAAAGAGGCCATGGTTTTTTACTATTATTCATTTGGTTTCTTGTGCTGATATTTTATATAGCCTAATTTCCTGTAAAAAAAGAAAGGAAAAAAAGACACTTGATTTGCGTGTACAAAGTTTGAGCATGTATAATCTTGTTGGAGAAATCATGAGAGCTTTTATGTACCCTTTATTTGTAATACATTGTGGCAGCCACAAGTGCCTTATTGTGTACAGAATTGTACTTGTAGACAGCTAAAGTAATTGTTCGATGTGATTGCATTTAATACACGATTACTAATTTTCAGACTAGACTAGACTTTTAATTATTATGTTTAGTTAGAGTGCGTTTGTAATTTGAATCACATTGTTATTTTTTATGATGCTGATGAAATACACTTAAGATTACAAAGCTTTTATATTTGTACAAAGTTTTTATCAGGATTTCTGTATGGATGCAATTTGCTGAGCTTTAGTTTTGTATCATTATGCATTATACATTCAACATTATTGGAGTGATAGTTTGCATCAAAATAGTTACTTTTTCGGTGTTTCCAATAATGTTCAGGTTTAAACTACACTGTACAGTCAATCTGTAGTGTCATTAAAATTCTCATGTACACCATGATTTAATGTAACTGCATTTTACAATAAAGCTTTTATAAATAGACTGCATTGCCAGGCTGTTTATTTCATTAGTTGCACCATTAGATTACCCTATTACCCTAAAGCTGTGATTAATTAGCTGACTGTTCTTTCTAATTAGATAATACCAAGGGGATGATAAATAAGGGGTTTTGGAACTGACCCAAATGTGAGTCGGGAGCTGGTGTGGAGTGGGTACCTCTGTAAAAAACATTTGTTTTTCTAAGTTTACTGAACTTCCGATGGTGTGTAGGTGTTTTGAACAGTGCATGTAGACATTGAGATACCGCCACCTGAAGTAGAACAAAACACAGCCATTTTTTTTCACATCTTTGATATGTCTATTTTATGAAATGGATGGTTGTATACAAATATTTTACAGCAAAAGTAGTTTATTTTGATATTTGGAATCTCCCCAAAACCGAAAATAGTGAAGATTTTTGATTCTACAAAAGGGACAGCATTTGCTTGTATCTCTAGGAATAATGATCAGAAACTCACCAAATTTAGACTGTATGTTCACAGGAAGTTGATGCTTACAGTAATAAAGTCACCAATATCTCTGACTATTTTGAAAATGCATACCCTTAAGGGACAATTTAGGACCATTGTTGGGCCATTTTTGGCCAGGACACCAGGATTAACACCCCTACATTTTTCAAGAAGTGTCCTGGGATTTTTATTTGTTGAAATAATAAACAAAACAGCTGGAAATGTTGCTATATTTAGTTAAACCATGATTGTTTGTCTACTTGGCACAACAATTGAATTATCATTTGAGTGTCAGTCAGTCAGGGACAGACATCCGCTGTTGTGGTCCAGCCAAAAAGTAGCTCATTAGGGGGTCCCTACTGAGCGTGGGCCCCTGAGTGTGGGTCCCTACTGAGCGTGGGCCCCTACTGAGTGTGCAACCCTGGGGCGGCCGCACCCTCTGCCCCTGTGGCAGCTCCACTTATGGGTTACTTTTATGCTTTCTGGGTAAAACAAATTCAAAATAAAAAAATTAATAAACAACATCCCAGGCGACTGGAACCCTCTACCATGAGATTAGAGTCTCATGAGCTAGCAGGGCAACAATAACATTCATAATTTCATTACTTTTGTCTTGTGCACCACTACAACACAAAAATGGCATTCACAAACCAGTATGTGTTCTCGTGTTCACCTCATGGCTTTCGTTCCATGATCATCAAGTAGGCTATTCTGTATTGCACACTTGTCATTGCAGCAAGCTGTTTTGCTAGTCCGATATAGGACTGTGTCACCAGCCGCTCTTGTGCTGCCCTCTAGGGGCCAAATTAGTAACTGTTTGAAACCTTACATTTTACCCATAAGGATTCCTCCACAAAAAACACATGACATTATTAATACTATTAAATTAAGTTTGAGGAATTCTAAGTGGACATGACTAACATGCTGTAGCATGCTGATAGTCACAATAAACTGAACTGAACACCTGAACTAGGCTACGTGGACAAATTCAACCTTATGAAAGTGTCGGAGCCTGGCATAGATTTACTGCAAAATAACTGTTCAACAACGACGACCATCACCCATGGATGTATTGCCATCCCCGCCATGGATTTATGATCAGGGCAAATCCCATGCCCATATCAACAGAATACCAGTCAAGCTATCCAATTTTCACAAACAGGCTCTTACTTTTTGGTTACTTTTGTACCAACACAATTTTTCACCTCACAATTGCTTTATTTGGAATAATAAAGCAATGGTTCAAAAATAACATTCTATTCTATAAAACACTAACATTCTATAAAAAATTGATCAGGGCAAATGGTATATGGAGTGCCCCGAAAATGGTCTGCTTTCATCTTCCTGGTCATCGCACTAAATTTAGAATTCGATCAGAAGAAAAGAAATGTATTTATTAAAATTAAACAAAATATTTCTTATTTATGAATATATAGTTAAAAATAGTAAAATATTTTCATCATTGCACTCCTTTATGCCATGCTGTTGGTGTATTACAGTATATAATATATATATAATAAATAAATAAATAATAA
>JAODLI010000008.1:4110194-4131376 GCA_027575585.1 Percopsis omiscomaycus | reverse complement strand
GCGGGTGGAGGAGGGGGGGTGTGGGGGGGTGGGGGTGGGGGAGGTTGGTGGAGGAGACATGGAGGTTTAGCACAGGGACACATAGACACAGGCTGCCCCACTACTGCTTTTATGTTTTCTGTTAGGCATGATACAATCTTAAGGTCAAGGCTGTAAAGACATTGGAAGGGATCTATTTTATTAGTATTATTATTATTATTAGTTACTAAGTTACTCCTATTGTTTTGTTGGGCTCAATGACCTGTTTGGCCAAATAATGATAATGATTGTGATGAAGATTTGTCCTGGACCCCTATTGGGACATTATCAATATCATGGATGTGCAGGATTATAATTGAGTTTCACACATGTTAAATAGGTTTAAAAGGCCATTCTTTTAACGGCCTTACATTCAACCACGTGGTAGTGTCACTTCCAACCACCACTCCATTTCTAATCATACTTAAGAACTTATTAGGGCTTCTGTAAGCTGAAAAGACACTTGTGAAACAACGGGCCATCCCCTTTAACCTGAGAAAACAATGTAGGTTTATGTGTCTGACTTAATTGATTGTATGCTCTATTCACTGATCGGGATCAGATTGATGCTTTAGCACCCTGACTCATAGATAAACAGTACTGCATGTTCTCATATTCAATGCTACATCATTTTTCTGAAATGGTAGTGTATGACTAGTGTCATTTGGTGGGCAACATTAAAGTGTCGCCTCATCACCTCATCTTTCAGAAGAGATACATTTATAGGGTAGGAGTATAGGCGGTATGACAAATAGTGGGGGATAAACTTTACTGATAAAGCCGATATATAATACAAATAAGCTAAAACAAAATTGTGATATAAAATAAAACTTAAATTGACCAAATATATTTCAGAAGTTGATTTATTAAGTAATTTGACAGCAGCATAGTGGAGCATGTAGGTTTTAACTATTTAGATCTTTTGAAACACTGAATGCTCTTAAAAATGTACTTTTCACCTCTGTCGCTCTTCCTCATCAATCTTTCTCTACTCACTGAAGAAATACTACAACTGCACAAGGACGTGCACTCCATCAATCGAAAATGAACAAATATGCTCAGTTCCAACCAGTGTAAACCAAGTGGGAGAGATGGACGGAAAGGCCTTGTGGCTCAAAACCTCACCCATATTTGCTAGGTTAAGAGGGGAACAGTGTGGTCTATTGTGGTCCAGGCTAGTGTGGGGTGTGTATTTATGAATGGCTGAACAATGCTGCTATACTGAAGGACTGATTTCCATATGGGAGGGGGGTGTGATGCTGTTGGTGGTGAGGCCAGTTTATCCTCCACCGTTTGGGGCATGGTACAGAGAGTGGCGAGAGCTCTGGTTGGCAGCAGGGCTGGCGTGGCGCTTAGCGACTTGTGCATGTAAGCATCTTGGACGGGCTACCAGCACCGCTGATACAGGTGCTGCAACTACAGGAGGTCTAGCATACTCACCTACACAGGTGAGTTCAGGGTGTTTTTATACTCATGACATCAATTGGGTCTTTGTGTTCTTGATGAATATGATGAAGGGTAGTTTTATCTTATGCTGGAATGTGGCTACTGAAATGTGTTTAGTACTGAAATTGCAGTTTTGTTGCGGCATACGAGAAAAAAAAAGTTGTTTATGTTGTTTATATAATACTGTACAATGATACATATTTTGTTTGTTCGAGCCATATATTTGCGTTGTGATTTTATACATGCTTTTGCTGCTGGGGAAATCTATTTACAATATATTGAAAATTTTCTTTCAGCATGGACTAAAAATTGGTTTTCTGAAGGTATTTTGTTGTTTTGTTATATTGTTGCTTCTGTTGTTTCTGATTGTATGTATCTATAGTATGAGTTGACGAAAGACTGACAGAATCAGTTAGAGATTGAGGATTGGATGAGTTCAGATCGCGTGAGCGAATGAGTAAGCATGTGTGTCTGTTTGTGAATGCTGCCAAAAACCTTGCCAATTTTTACTGAAATGAGCAATTCCAGTGATTGTTAGTCGGAAAGTACATCCGAAAAAAACGAGATAAGCCAGATAAGCTTGTGTTTCTGTTTGTACTTGCAGTCTATTACTAAGCTTTAATGATTACCTTGTGATTTACCTTGTGATTAGACAAAGTTCTGTGGTTATTACCAAAGTTATACTTTCTACAAAAGAGGATCAAAGTAGTCTAAAGTAGATGGATGTAGGCTTAAAGCCGTCTCTGGGTGGGATAAGAGGGATTTAGGGAGTATTGGGATGGGGCCCATTCTTATTTTTACATGGTCAGGAACTTGGCCTTGTGTCTCATTGGATGAGCAGGTGACTGCTCTGTTTGTCGCCCCCTATAGTCCAGAGCGGAAGGGAGGGTTCTCTAATGAGAGGTTGCCTGTGGCTCACCATCTGCCCACTGGGCTGGGGATCACTGAATCTATCCAGGGACACAGGGATTTTTCAGCACGGCAATAGTTTCATACTTTCATAATTCATACAAATATTTTTGCATGAGGGTACTAATTTATGCAGGCATGCACACATACACAGAATCTGCACATTCAGTCTAACACTGATCCATAAACCAATGCATTCTAGAAATCTGTCTCTGAGACACTGGCAGCTAATCCATGACAGTACAATTATTTTTAAAATCACATTATTAAAAAGGACATTGTGTTTATTGTTTTGTAAGCAAAAGGCAATATTATTTGCGTTCCTCTATTTGTGTGTGTGTGTGTGTGTGTGTAGTGTGCTCGGCCCCTCACAGCTTACTGAGCCATGCGTAGGAGGGGGAGCAGCCATGTTTTTAGGCCATCTGCTCCTCTGAGTATTTTAGTGGGGGCCTTAGCTGCTGGACCAACGCGCGTCACGGGCAAACAGCAAAATGCAAGCTGTGAGCGAGCCTGTTCCGGAAAAAAAAAAATCCTCCAGTTTTTCACTCGCACAATGGGCAGTGTTCTGCATACAGGGTTCCCATTATTCTCCCGAGGGACCAGCAAGCTTTTAGTACATGCATTTAATATAATGTTAACAATACAAATGTTCTTCTTGCAACAGACGGGTGTTTGTGTAAATCATCTTGGTTTTATGTGTAATCTAAATCTAAAATGATTCAGAAGAGGATCCCTTGGTCTTTTTAGCTGTGTTTATTGTTCAAGTGTGCATGTGAAGTACGTCATGGATTTGAGAATATGATTCGATCTTAAAGGGCAGGTTTACATGGGGTTGCCACGAGCTAAGAAAAAACATTGACTTTACATTGCGTGTGGCGAAGCTTAGACACACATGCACAGTAAGGCCTGTTGCCATAATCTTTGGAGTTGCAAAGGCTTTAGTGTGCCTTTGTGTGTTGGTTTCTCACTGCCTCTCTCACTCTTAAAACACATGAAGTACTGTATACTGTACATGTACGCACTTATTGATGACACCACTTGTCCTAACTGAACATTGGTGGGTTAGGCTACAAACAGCAGGCGGTGGAGGTGAAGGTCAGATAGTTGTAACCCCACAGTGAGAGTTGTGTTAGCACACTTTATGCTGGGTGCGTGTAGGGGGTTATGGCATGCTGGGTATTTGTTTGTACATGGCTCCACTCAGTCAATGCAGCTTTTTTTCTTGCCAATTCCCCCCTCTCTAACATCCCTCTTGTGGGACTTCTCAAGACTTTCATGTGTTTGTGAAGGGATTCCCTTGAGGGTATGTATTGGTGGCTCGGGTCGATGCCACCACTTGGCCAATGGCCTAATGGCTTTTGGAGACAGTGGCTTGCCCTATATTTACTGTTGAGAAAAAAATAGTTTCATTTGAACAGACAGAAGGAGGTCCACGCAGCCCGATGGACACAATTTGTGCTCTTGCTCCCACAAGCGTTCCTCAGCTAGGAACATATTTTCAAGTTCAAGGCAATTACATTTTATGGGCATACTTCAAATTTGTTGAGATTTATAAAACTCACACACATTTTGAACCAAGTCATAATGACTTGACTTTGACTTGATTTTAATGTATGATTTGTGTTGTGAATTTGTATGAAATACATTTATTTTAATTTATTTAATTTATCAATGAATTAATTCATTTATATTTAAGTTGAAACTTCCTTTAAACAGTATTCCACTGAAAGATCTAGATATTAAGTTTTATTTAAGACAATATATTGGTACTGGGCTTTCATTTCCTTTGACTCGGGACTTGACTTTAAGACTCGTGTCTCCAGACATTAGACGGGACTCAAGCAAAGTTGACTTGGTCCCGCCTCTGCTACTGTAGGAGGTTCATGATTGTATTCCTATACTCTCTATTTCAAAGGCAGTTTACACCAGCACTAATTGGTAATCTGAACCTTCCAGTCACCTACTCTCCGTATGTTCACATTACTTGGCCACAACATGAGTCAAAGTGATGTTACTGAGTCAGCATCGGGTCATCAAGCTGCCATTTGTCTGTGCCTTGGACCCAATAATGAATACTTAACTAATATCAGTCTGGTCGGGTTTGACCTGCGAAGGAGTCATCTGGCAGGGACATGAGCTGTGGCACCGAAGGACTTGAAACACGACTGTCATGGAGCAACAGAGGAGAGGAATGCACAGTGTGGGCCTCGCAACATGCCAAGAAATGTCTGAATGCATATTCACAACTGCCCACTGCTCACATTCATATACAGTACGTCACATATAGACGTCTCTCTTCCTCTCCCTCTGTCTTCCGTCGTTTGTCTCTCCTGTCCTCCGTGTTCCCGCCTGTCCCTTCCCGCTAAACCTCACATCTAGGATTCCTCGGAAGGACTGGAAGGAAATTCCTCAGATCCACCGAGGATAGTGGATAAGAGTGGAGACCGGGGGTCTGCGGCTGAGGCTGGTATGAGGCAAGTGTCGCTTGTCCGGGCTGCATGTGCATGCGTTAAAGTCACCCGTGTGAGCGTTGGCACAGAGTGTGCACACGTATGGGCACGCTCTGTGCCGACCATTTGTTTGGCCTGTCAATGGCGCTTTGTCATTGGGTTGGTGGGGGAGTCAGTGGCTGGCCTGCCCGGCCCTGTTCTCTCACACCATGGCTGATGCACGGGCTCCTGGTCTTTTGTTGGGGTGCAGATGGTGGCGCTTGACGCAACACTGGAGAGACGTTAGCATTATGTCAGGCTACACAGTGGGCCTTAATGACATGATGTGACGGTGGCCAAGATGTCTCAAGATGGGACCCTTCAGAACAGGAGATCTACTGTATAGTAAGAGAAGACGCTAGAACGCGTAGAATCGTGTATAAAGTAGAATGCAACTGACTAAACCACCGAGTAAACCTCTGAGATGGAAAATAATCTTGAAAGTTATGACGTCTGCAGATACATGGCTATTTACTTGTGTCTTAGCCCAAAATATCATCAGTCTGTTGCAATGCCAATAGCCAACAGAACCTCACTCCATCATCTCTATCAATGCGGCTTGCGTCAGTCACGAATATCTGGTGACATTCGGGTTTGTTGATCTCATGGCTCTGAAATCCAATCCACTCATAGGCTTGCCATCTGCACACATCATCTGTGCCGTCGCTGGGCTGAAGCAGCCAGTGCTGGCACTGTCTGCTTTGGGGGGTAAACTTTACTGATAAAGCCAATATATAATACAAATAAGCTAAAACAAAATTGTGATATAAAATAAAACTTAAATTGACCAAATATATTTCAGAAGTTGATTTATTAAGTAATTTGACAACAAACAGACTGAAAGAAAACATTACACACCAAGTATCAAAACATATACAATATAAGCTATAAAAATTATGAAAAATGTTTTACAAAGTTCACTGCACCTTTGGAAAACGTTTTTCAATAGCAGGATAATGATAAGGATATATAAGGATATGGATTGACCAAAGTATCCTACTAATTGTATACATTTGGAATATTTCTGTACAATTTCTATCCTATTCAAATCAATACATTTGGATTACATTGATACAGTGACCTCTCTGTAGTATTCCACCGTTATAATAGCAATAGCTATGACATAATGGGGGAGACACCGACCAACTGGTAGTTTCACTCATAAACAATGACAAGGCTGATGTCATTATAGGGACCGGGCTCACTGCTTCATGTTGGAGAAGAGATGACAGTGGCTATCGTTCACTGGTCAGCCTTACGTGTGACTGGCATAATAAGCGACTGTACTGTAGGGTTAAAACAGCCAGGCACTGACTCTGTGTGTGCGCGCGTGCAATCTGCAAGTAAAGGGACTATAGTTTGTTGCTGGCAGAGTGATGTCATCACCTGATGATGCTGATGTCAACGCTTTGTTTACTTTGCAGAGGAGTGGAGGAGACAGGCTGTCGATCCGTCTGGGTGTGACTAACGCCCTCTAGTGGCGCTGCTGACCAGCTACCCTGTGGAGCTTCTGTCTCTTCCAACCACTCAACTTTTTCAAGGTGTTTCACACTTTCTATTTTATTTTTTTATTTTCTTACTTTTCTTTTCTTCTCTTGAGTATTCATTGTAGTGACACATTTCTTTACTGTCGGGCTCATTTAGTCACAGCAAACTTCTAGTCTTCCTCATAAAAGCATAACTAAAACATTTGAGAATAATAAGATTCATAAAATGAAATTACCTCAATGAATTATACATCACAACAAACTTCCGTATACATATAATAAACGGCTGTATTCTCGGCTATGCCACCCTTACTGCGGAGAATAGAGCCGACGGGGTTGTTTAATGAGAAGTGCCAATGAATGAATGAAAGGAGTAGTTAATTTGTTTATTATATGTATACGGAAGTATGTTGTGTTGTATGATAGTATGTGATGAGAGATATTGTATCTGTGTTTTCTCTGTATTGTATTTTGTGTTATTTGGTGTTGTGCTTGGTGATGTCTTTGTAACACTGCAGAATGGACAGAGTCCAATACAAATTTCCCTTCGGGGACAATAATATCTTATCTTATCTTATTATTATTATTCAACTCGGGAGTTAGACTAACTGCAGATCTTGTGTCCCAGCAGCAGAATACATTTCTACACAGGCAAAAATCATATGTTTGCATTACAGTAAGATATTACCTAAGGATTTATTATATGTTACAGGGGTCTAGGGTCCAACATTAACCATGTGGTGTTTGGTGTGCCTTTTGCCGCTGCTGCTTCTCATCAAAGGTAACGGTTACTCACTCCTCCTACCTAATGCTGACGTAAAGGGATCCTTTAGTGGCTATAGGGTAAAGGGTATGCCGTGTCAATGAATTAGGATGGCTGACTGTAGTATTAATATTAAGTATTATGGGTAACCATAGGCAGAAATATGGATTTTTACATCATTTTCATCAGCATATAATTTCTGCCTGATATGATTCAATTTGATATTATATGATAACATATAGCAAATCTCACTGAAAACAGACACCAGTTGAGTAAGATGCCATACATCTAGTTTATTATCTGCTCTTCTCTTAGATGCCAATTCACAGTGGAATTTATGGGTGCCACGCGACATCTCCGCCATGACCAACTCCTGTGTGGTCATCCCCTGCACCTTCATGTATCCGTCTGGCATTAGGCCATACCGGGGCATTCACGGTATCTGGTACTTCGGCCAGCCGTACCCTCAGCTCTTTCCGCCAGTGGTGTTCAAATCTCGCACGGATGTCGTGCACGAGAGCTACAAGGGCCGCACCAAGCTGCTGGGCGACCTGACCCAGCGGAACTGCACCTTGCTCATCAACAACATTGCCACCGAGCACTCTGGGAAATACTACTTCAGGGCTGACCTCGGGGGTGCAAACATTTACACATATCCAGACTACTCTGAGGTCAAAGTCCTGGGTGAGTCAACTGGTCTGGTCTGTCCACATGCAGTACCATATGGTCGCCTTGTGTGTGTTTGTGTGTATTTGTGTGTAACGTTAGCAACAAAGTCTGAAGAATGGTCCCCAAGTGTGCACTATGGGCAAGCATTTCATTACCTGTCATTGCTGCTGCTCTGTCCATGTTTTTGCAAAATAAACTTGGAACACATAGACACTGGGCAGTGTATTGTCCAATCACGTACCTCACATTGAAACAAAATGGTGAATTGTCTTTTGCTGAAAGTAGGTTTGCTTTCAATTTAAGGATTGCAGGGTTATTGGAGATAACAAGCTCAGATATTATGCATGTTTCAATTACGCTACATATGAAATGGGAGCTTTTCAAAAGAAGTATAAAATGCCTAGATTTTACACAGTATGCCACTGTCCTGCTCAACAGTGATTGTTGCTCAAAGAGAAACAACATTCTCCCCTGTCTGTCCTCCAGACCACCCTAACATCGACGTACCAGAGGAGATAGTTAGTGACGAGAGTTTGGAGCTAACCTGCTACGCCCCCGACAACTGCCCAGATATGGATCCGGAGATCCAGTGGATATACACGGACTACCTGCCTGAACCTGAGTTCACCACAAACTACATGGAGGAGAGCAACACTGCAGTACTCTCCAACACTCTAACCTTCACACCCAGGCCCATGCACAATGGACAGCTGCTAGGCTGCAGGGTCTACTACCCCAACACCACATTAGTCTACGAGAGGCTCATCACTCTGGATGTCAAGTGTAAGTAATAAGCTCCTCTGGTATCTGTAAGGTGTTTGAGAGGACTAAATAACAGATTGAGATAGACAGAGACAAATAAGCACTGATGAAGCACATTTTACATTTTATAGTGGTTTACCGTGGTAGACTGTGGTCGTATTAGAATCAGAACTTGAAGTGGCTGTTTATCAGACAGGTTTATATATCAATGCTGGAAATGAAATGAAAAGTGTTACTTATATTATTATGGGGGCAGGATAGACAAGTGGTTAGGGTCCAAAGGTTGTGAGTTCGATCCACAACATGCCCGGCCTTCTTGTTCCTTCTAATGGCTCGTTTCCACTGAGTGGTACAGTACATTTTGGCACGATTTGGGATGGTAAACCTGATCCTTTTGTTTCCACAGCTAACAGTACCCTTACTTGCACGCCGGATCGCGATAGCCACGTCAGAAAGTAGTGATCAACGTCATACTTGCACAAAGAAGAAACACAATAAAAACAACAATGACGTCATTTAGCAGACGCTTTTATCCAAAGCGACTTACAATTACATGCTGCTATTACATGGAGCAGAAGCAGCAGGAGCAGGACCATTCAGGACCATGCAGTGAGTCTAGCTCCACCCTTTAAGCACCAGACCACTGTGCTAGGTACCCCAACTGAAGGGTCCCAAGGGTTTCGATTCTGACAATCTGTGATGGTGCGAGGGTGACGAGTGCAATTGCATATAGAAAACGTAACAACAAAGTGGCGATTGATGCTCCGAGCGTATATGTTTTAATATCAACACTTACAGCGATGAGTATTTCTAATACAATTCCAACGTAATATCCAACATAGTAATTCCCACAACAGGTTAATCCAAAACACAGGTTAATCCAACAAAAACGTTAATCCAACAACTGGTCACTACGTGGTGAGAGCGAAACAATAACCAACAACTCCTCATCACCCTCTCTCCAGCTTTATAGGCTGGCAGAGAGCGGTGATGAGGAGATGCGAAACAGCTGTGGGTAGTAAAAGGTGCGCTGGACGTGTAGACGGCCGTAGGCCGGTGGCTCAGTACACCCGTGAGCTGGAGAGGAGGGGCGGGGGTGCTCCCGTTGTCACAGTACTGGCCCCACTGGCCCCACATACCTGGCCCCTCCTACCGGGGTCCCAACTTACTGTAGGGCAGAGAGGGAGGTTCCGGGTGGCCAGCCATACCTCATCTCCTGTGCAGAAGCTGGGCGCTTCGGACTGCCGCAGATCCGCCTGCTGCTTCTGGCGATGGCTAGCGTGGTGGACCAGGCGGATGGCGCACCACGGAACCACTCCTCCACGGCGGGGACGTCACTGGTAGACCCCGTCCAGGGGTTCAGCGGAGGCTGCCTGCCGAACACCACCTGGAAGGGGGAGAGGCCAGTGGAGGAGTGAGGTAAGGTGTTGTGTGCGTACTCCGCCCAGGGGAGAATCCGGGACCACTCGTTAAGACGGTCCATGCAGTCCGTAGGCATCTGAGACCTGCTGGAAGAGGGCCTCAGCGACCTGCTTGGCGGAGGGGAGGCGTGGAAACGGAATGAAGCGCACCATCTTCGAAAACCGGTCCACCACTACCAGTACCGTTGTACTCCCCTCCGATGGTGGTAGGTCAGTGGCAAAGTCCACAGCCAGGTTGGACCAGGGTCGCTGAGGCACCGGGAGCGGGTGGAGCTTTCCGGCGGAAGCCGTGCGCGGGGTTTTCGCTTGAGCGCAGACCGAGCAGCTGTCCACGTACGAGTTGATCTCCTGTGTCATGCGTTGGCATCAGTACTTCTCTGCGAGGAGGGCCCTGGTTCCACTTCTGCCGGGGTGGCCGGAGGTGGGGGACATATGCGCCCAGGTGATGAGCCGGTCTCTCACGGATGTGGGGACAAAGGTCCGTCCTGGCGGGCACCATCGAGGTGGCGACTCCTGCCGCGAGGCCCGGAGGATCTCCCGGTCGACGTCCTAGGAGACCGGGCCGACGATACACTCCGTCGGCAGGTTCCTCTTCGAAATCCTCGGGCCCGTGGATCAGTGAGAGCGCATCGGCCTTGGTGTGCTTGGAACCTGGGCGATACGTCACCGAGAAGTAGAACCAGCAGAAGAACATGGACCAACGCCGTTGCCGGGGGTTGAGGCGCTTAACTGCTTGGAGGTACTCCAAGTTCCTGTGGTCTGTCAGGACCGTGAATGGTTCCTGAGCATCCTCCAACCAGTGCCTCCACTCCTCTAAAGCCAACCTCACAGGCAGGAGAGACACAGGCCCAACCGGCTCCGGCGTGCTCTCTCCTCCGTGGACAGCCCCGAGGCTCCCAACTTCCTGGGCTCGTGGTCGCTGGTCGTCGACCACCAGGCGGTCCCGGAAGTGGCTTTCGATGGCTTGAGCCCGGACCATCATGGCTTCCAGCGACAAGGTCTCTCGTAGGCAGGCCAGCTCCAACTGCACCTCCCTCCGGATGCCCCATGCGGAAGGCGGTGCGGAGAGCTGGCTCATTCCAGCTGCTGGAAGCCGCCCCCGTCCAAAGTCCACAGCGTCCGACCCCGAGGACACCGCCATGTAGATACGCTCCAGGGCCATGCTCCAGGGCCATGCTCCAGGGCCATGCTCCAGGGCCATGCTCCAGGGCCACGCTCCAAGTCCACGCTCCAGGGCCACGCTCCAGGCCCACGCTCCAGGCCCACGCTCCAGGGCCACGCTCCAGGGCCATGCTCTAGGGCCATGCTCATACCGGCCAGCTGATTCTCCACTAGCCGGAGACGGTCCTCCACAGAGGGCTGCCGGCTCTGGGGGAGCCGCGGGAATGGGAGCGGGGTTGTCTGCTGCACTCATAAAGGGTGACGAGGGTGACGAGTGCAATTGCAGATAGAAAACGTAACAACAATGTGGCGATTGACGCTCTCAGCGTATATGTTTTAATATCAACACTTACAGCGACGCGTTTTTCCAATACAATTCCAACGTAATACTTAGGTTAGGTTAATTTAACAACAGGTTAATCCAACAACTGGTCACTACGTGGTGAGAGCAAAACAATAACCAACACCTCATCACCCTCTCTCCGGCTTTATAGGCTGGGAGAGAGCGGTGATGAGGAGATGCGAAACAGCTGTGCGTAGTAAAAGGTGTGCTGGATGTGTAGATGGCCGTAGGCCGGTGGCTCAGTACACCCGCGAGCTCGAGAAAAGGGGCGGGGGTGCTCCCGTTGTCACACAATCGAAATGGAAACAATTGGATCCTGTACCGAAGCGAACTGTACTGTACCGCTCAGTGGTAACATAATTGCACTCACTAAATGTTTGTATTGCTTTTTAAAAAAAGTTTCTGTTGTATTAATTTTTCTCTAAACTAAAATCTTAAACTAAAATCATTCTAAAATCTGCAGATTTTCTTATTTTAGACTGCAAAAAGATTCCCCCTCAGTGCAAGCACTTTTACATTTAGTAATGTTCTGCCCCCTAATAGTAATGCACTTTTATATAGTTCCAGGTGTCATGACACAGGAAGTTAAAGGACCAGGAATGTATGTTTATTTGCATCGAGATGACATGTTGATGGACTTCTCCACAATTCATATACATCTGCTTTCATCTTCTGTCTTTCGCAGCATCGTCTATTTACTGTATATAGGCCTATTCTTAGTTTGATACTGATCTATACATATATTTAGACATTTGTTAAGTTTATGCCATTTTGTCACCATATTGTTCCGTTACTCAGAACATTAGGGGAAACCTCACTGCTAGTGTTAGGTTACCTTTCATGTTATTTAGTCCTGCAGTGAACAACTTATTCATGTAAATGGACTATGAATGAGTACAGTCCAGTAATAATGTTTTATTTGTAATTTCACAACTTCCAACATTATTAAACCTGTGGACATAACTAACCGTCTCCAGAGTCGTAATAAAAGGAAGTTGTTGACATTTGCTGCCAGTGCCCTTGCTGAGTAGCGAGAAGAGAGAAAGACAGTTGATTTAGACAAAAATTGTAGTGCTGTCAAGAAGCACATGTTTGGTATGGTCCAGACACACAGCATATTGGGATAATGAATCCTTTGTTCTCTATCCTCCCAGATGCACCCCGCTCGGTGTGGGTAAACGTTTCCTCAGAGGTGATGGAGGGCAGCTCTGTCACGCTGCACTGCGAGGTGGACAGTAACCCTCCTCCCAGGATCTCCTGGTTGTTCGGGGACCAGGAGCTGCAGTGGGACACAGCGTCCAACTCCTCGCTCTCCCTGGATGACGTGACTCCAGCCCAAGAGGGCATCTACACCTGCGTTGGCAACAACGGCTACGGTGCCATGAACACGTCGCTGTACCTGGCGGTCAAGTGTACGTCTCTCAAGGGGGCGGGGCACACAACCCAAGCAAAAAGATTTCTTTTAAATTATTATTTGTAGTGTATTTCTGCATTGTATTCATACAATGTATTTTCATTGCACTCTCACGGCGAGGTGGAAATAACTGATTTGAGGCCGGGAAAAAAGTGTCAGCTCCGCGAGCAGTGTGCAACAGGCTTTAGAAATTTTAGAGCTACACAATAAGCACAACTAGGCCTGCTGCGCTGAATAGTTCATAGATATCCATCTTGAGCTGATACAGTAAAAGATGTGCCAAACAATAGCCCTCGAAGAAGACAAATGCATGATGTGCGCATGATTACATGCATCGGTGCATGTAAATCGATGCATGTAAACCAGACCGTAAACCAGACTGTAAACCAGACCGTATTAGATCACATCCCATGTAAACAGTTGACCCGAAATCTTCAATCGGAATGATTTCAATCAGAATGACAAAAAGTGTGAATGTAAACCCAGCAAATGTTTTACTCATTGGCACTTAAGAACCAAATTAACCTGTTATTAGTTCTATTAGCTGCAGCTGTGTTTATCCAGCTATGACAAGTCTGTGGAATCTGTACATGAATGAAGTTAGTATAGACGATGCCTTTGTAAACATTGGCACAACCACTGACCATTATACATATTACAATTCATGCTTCTGGTGGAATCTTACAGACCCTCCTCGTGAGCCCACAGTGAACGACTCCCTGACGACACAGGAAGGCACCACGATATCCCTTCACTGCAGCACGCAGGGGAACCCGGCCCCGACGCTCACCTGGCTGAAGGATGGAGAGCTGGTGGGCACCATCACAGCGGACGAGCTGTCCGTGTTGGAGATCACTGAGATCACCCCTCAGGGCGACGGACAGTACCGCTGCCTGGCAGAGAACGAGCACGGGCGAGCCAGCAGCTCTCTTAACATCACCGTTGAGTGTGAGTGGCTCGCTGGGCTACGTTTCACCAAACTGTGAAACTATACCAATGCTTTGATTGAGGGAGGGTTGTTGTAGAACCCTGTTTAAACCCAGTTAAAGGAACACTCCTCAATTTGTGTTCTCCTCAAATTGCCTTCGTGTTTGAAAACTGCATTACGAAAACATTATTGTTATGTTTGAAACTCGTCGACAGTGCATGACAGCGTGAAAACACTTGAGAGTTGAGTGGCACACACTTCTCTCTACTCCTCCCCATGCAGAGCCTACTGCAGCCACTATTTCATGCACAGTTGGGTTTCGACGTGAGGCTAGCCCACTGACTCGAGGGCGGATGGGAAACCCCTGGATAGGTCATTTTCTCTCACACTTAGCTGGGGAATAAGCTTGTAGTTCTGGGGGTACTATAACGAGGAGTGCGCCTTTAATTGTATACAACAACAAAAAACGTAAACAATATTTACACAATCTAGTCTCATGCATAGATATTGCATAGCTATTATAATGTTCTGCCATACTGATGTACTGTTAAACGTATCTACCAGATGCTCCAATCCTCCTGGAAGAGTCCAAGTGCACCGTGGTGAGGGAGGGGGTGCAGTGTGTCTGCATAGCGACAGGAAACCCTGAACCCACCATTGAGTTCTATCTACCTGACCTGAACATCACCATCAATGAAACCGACGGTCGGTACAACTACTACACGCACTCGGATGGCCACACTTCCACAGGCATGATCAAGCTGAGGGAGAAAGGAGACCGGGTGGGCAACGGCGGTCCTGCGGTTAATGTCCACTGTAGCATCAGCAACATGCACGGAACTGAGAGCGTACAGCTGGAGTTACAGCAAGAGAGTGAGTCCAAATGGAAAGATTAGCAGCACTGTATGTTGTCAGTGTTGGAGACTATTATGACTGTAGCATGCTGTTGGTACTAGAACACTCCATTGTTCTGACAGATAGCTACTCTTGCAAAGTAGCAAGATCATTTTGAAATAATCGTTTCATTTTCTCATAAAAATATATTTTTTATTTTTATATATTTTTTTACTATTAGCTTTACTAATAGTATTATGCAATATTTTTTGTTTATTCATGTGATTATAATATATATAGTCCTGATTATAGTTATTATTATACTGAATTGATGCAACCTGTCCATGTTAAGTCCATATTTTCTACTTTTTATTTAGAGAAATACCTGATGGCAGTTATTGTTGGCACAATTGGAGGGGTGGCAGTCATAGCCTTCATCATTGCGGCAGTGAGATACGTGGGCCACAACAACAAGAAGTGAGTAACCATCTCAACACAAAGTAGACGAAAATGTGAGGCAGAGGCAGTCAGAATATCTTTGGTATATGAGGAAACACTTAAGCCTAGTCATCCATTCTAATGCACATCTATGTGTACAGTACCTGAGTGAGTGTTGGTATGATGGACGTGAGAATCAGAATCATGTATCCAGAGCAACTTCACTTTATTTGCCAGCACAAGCCCCTTTGGAAATCCTCGGAGATCCACATTGGCTGCTTGTGGAGTCGGTTAGCGAGCTGGACTAACCTTAAACGTTGTAGGTCAAATTCCCTGCTTTGTCTTTGCTTTGTAATTTTGACCAGCTATGCTAAAAACAACCCAGGTAGTCCTTAACCAATGTGCTTTATTTTAGCTCCCCAACTTATTCAAACAACAACAAAAAAGCACGCTTTCTTTGGCAAATCACCTCTGAAGTGGGTGTGAGCTCAGCAACTAAACCCATGACATAACCACGTCGAGCACAGCCACACTTCAGCATAACCCCGTAGAGCTTGTTTTAAAATGGATGCCCAGGCTTGGAGTGTCACCCTGCGTTAGTAGCAGTGAGACCGAGTCTGACGATGTGACTCCGTCCCCCAGAGAGAATGGCAACCCTGGGCAGGACCTGGTCTCTAAACTGGAGAACCCAGCTTTGTACTACAGCGCAGTCAAGAAGGACAAACAAAATCTGAGGAAGAAAGTGGTGAGACATGTCGATGTCAATGATTATGGTTATGATGGAGGATGGCTTTTATGAGCATCTTCAGAGTATTGCAGCCACCGTTTGGGGCAAGTTGTGTGTTTGGAAACCATAAGCAGACGTAAATTATGAAACTCCATCTGACCTCCTGAAAAATCAGGATGTAGCGTGTTGTTCTTAGAACCAATCTCTCCCACTACCAATAAGCTTTAACAATGACTTTTCCAAACAGTGTTTTCTCGTGCTTTCATCGCTTCTCTGCATTGTTTCTGTCTGTTTTTCTCTTCCCTAACTCTCGCACAGCTTAAGACAGAGCTGTTGGGCTCAAAGTTTAACTCCATTCTAGAGGAGACCACGGTAAGGTTCCTAAAAGAATCCCCCTTCAGACTATAAGTCTCCGTGATAGACAGCACCCCCTCACATATCTGCTTGCAAACTTCTGTACATCGCCTTTGATCTTCAAAACCGATGTTGCATGGCTTGCCTCAGTGCTAATAGGAACTGCTAAACTAACAGGAAATGTCTCAACCTCTCTGTCAGCATCTACCGTACAGTATGTTGACCAGTAACGGCTAATATTATAGTGTGCGGTATCTGTTGCGCCTTTATGTGGTCTGCCACAACACTAAATGAGTTGGGCCTGACCAGTGTGTCTCTTCGCAGGGAGAAGACGGGGATTACCAACCTGTGGGCCCTTTGGCAAACCTGGAGAGGCAAGAGCTGAATTACGCTGCTCTGGAGTTCTTGGGGGCCCGGTCCAGGGAGGGACCTTCGGGGAGGGGGGATGACGGCAGCGACTACTCTGAAATCAAAGCCAAATGAATCGCGATCCTTCCCTGACCCCTCGGCTATGCGAGACGCTGTGGCAGCCATATTCCCTTCATATTCTCCGCCCCATAGGTTCATCACGTACAGTGTGTTAACCCTCACTGAAGTTACAAAGCCCTGTTCCTCCTGCATGGGACAGTCACATGTCAGCATCTGGGACAAATGCCATTTTCTGGGTCAAAGCTGGACCCAGTGGACAACCCAGTGGACAGCGCTTGTTGAATTTCCAGTATCCATTGACCAGCTGGTGTCATCTCTGACGTGCCCCTTTTTGTTGCTTATTTCAACTTTTTTATGTTGATGTCTGGGAATGCCCTGTTCGTGGAACATTCTCTTTATCTATCTCTTGTAACTGTCACTGTGTCTGCTGCGAGTCGATGTGTCAAGGAATGGGGTGACCGCACGTTATTTTATTTATTTTTTAGTTCTCTTCTCTGAATTGGTCGCGTTGGACCCAGAGGAAATAGATTCCTCTGGGTCCAACGATACATAACGTACCAGGACATCCCATGAAGGGAAATGTCTACAGAGAGTTTTTCATAGTTAGGCTATAACTCATGTGTGTGCTGTGACCCTGTAGCCTCTACTAGTAAACAAATCTTTGGGATATGTCATTTTTGTATGAAAAATGTGCTGTGTTGATTACGGAACTTCAGTGTGTGTCACAGCTCTTATTTTCCATTGTTACTTGGGAAAGCGTAAAATGTGGAAAGAAATTGGGCCAATAATGCAGAATATTTGTTTTCTTATGATGCTTAATTTGCCCCGCATTGGTTATTGATGGTTAACTGACAATTTCTCTCAAATCACAGTTCCGCAGTTCTAATTGATCTTGAAAACACCTAACTGCGCAACCGGCCAAAGTGTATCTCACTGAGACAATGTATGTGTTTGTGCATGTGTATTCAAACAACGTTGACCGCTGGATATTGAGGGTCTTAAGATCACTTTACTGTATATGGCTCGTGAAGTGGGAATTTGTTACTTTCATTCTGCCGGTGTCACATCAGCTGCTTCAATGACACAAAGTGACGCTGACTAGACAGCTGGTTGTGCTATTCAGATACACTTGATCAGCTCATGTGATGGAATATCAAAAGCTCACTAATGGTCTAACTAGATAATGGTTACATTAACATATATTATATTAATAAGATGTACATGGATAAGTGAAGGGATGCCCGTATGTATATACCCTGCATGTTTTTGCTAGAAGGTTTATGTAAGAGATCTAAAGGAAAAAGAAATTACAAAAATGGTCCCTGCCAATGTGGCAAGTGAAATTTTTGTTAGAATTCATTCAACCAATCTGTCTTAACTTCATAGACATTGTAGTTATTTGACATCATCATCTATGAGTTTAAAATATAATATAAACAGTCACAATAGTTCAAATTATGAACCCCAGATTCATTGTGAATCAGCTATTATGACTGTATAAGACACATTCAATATATTAGCCTATTAATAAATTACCAGTATGGAGGCTCAATAACAGTTATTGTGTATGAATCCCTCAAGGGGCTTGTTTGTTTCTTTTTAAGATAGGGGAACCCAATGTAGAATTGTGTCTAATCTAATATTTTGTCAGTTTGAGTGTTGTAAAGCAAATTTGTATGTTCAATACTTTGTGGTGATCATAATTGTTATACATTTTTTTTCTATATCATTGACACAATAATTCTGATCAGGATTTTGCAATCTCTGCAAATAAGCAATGTTATTACCTAATGACAATAAGATTTGTACGATGATGTTTGCTTGCTATTTTATTTTTAAATATTTCCCGCCTCAAGCAAATTCATCTGTTTTCAGTTAATGCAGAAATAAATAAAGTAAAAAACATAAAATAGAGATGGAAAATCATTCATTGTTTGTGATCCAATCTATTTATAGCCTGCATACTGTAATCTTTGCACTTGTTTTCAAAAGCAATATCACGCTACTGCACAGATAGACACCATATGTTCTTTTTTTGTGTAAATAAAGTAATTGGTCAAGATATATTCAGCTCGACTAACATTAAAGTCTAAATTATTTAACAATGTCTGAACAGACAACTGTTGCTAACTTATAGTTCATTGTTAACTGAGTTGGATGGCTGGCTAATTCTGTCAACATGTATCACATTATTACAGACACCTATCACAATGCTAGAGCTTGGCAAATGTAAATAATCATTGAGAAGGCCCGTGCTAGTTATATACAGTTATATACTGTGTCTACCGGCAAAGGTAGGACATTCTTTTCAAAAGCGTGGAAGGAGATGTGTACCTTTATATATTTATATATAAATACACACTTGTAGGTGTAAACATAACATTTAATATATGTGAAAATACATGGGACACACATCTAATAATATTGATAATAGGTCAGATACTTCTAAAGAGAGACATTGTATTAAAAAAACGCTGTGTAATAGGCACACTGTGATGTGCACAAGATGATGGCTTAACAATATGTTGTATTATAAATACTGCATTGCATTTTAGTCAACAAACGTATAAGTGCTGAGTCAAGGCAGATCCAATAGTATGAGAAATACAGTTACATACTGTATATACCAGATACGGCAAGGCGTACAAGTCCAGGATGTGGAGGTTGTACACACTGAAGGTGAAGGACTACAGTTACATCACAGACCACCAGAGGGCTACCCTACTGGGAAGGTTGTTTACTACTGAGGGGACAGCACTGATATGATGCCACATGCACAGCCTGACCTGTCACGCTGTTTCTTCCTTCGTGAATGTTATTCATGCTAATTATACAATGCATATATCTTATATAGCTTATAATATTTCTGTAATGTTATATATTTTATGGTGTTCCAAAAAATACTATAATAATAAAGTGTCATTATTTCTGCAGCATGTGAAGAGGTAATAAATGTAATGGCTTGCTTGTTTATGCTGTAGGTGTAAGAAAAAGGCATTTTCTCATTTTCAAGATAAAAACAAACAAACAGAGCAAGTAGTGTATTTCTGCTTTTACACTGTACACTTCAAAAACCCTGGCAGAAAAAGTGACTCGAGGCGGATAAAAATGCATCAGCTCTGACACGTCTGCACGCAAGGCAGACGTGTGCACCGAAAACAAAGCTTTATGGCATTTCATAATAAAAGGGACAGCTGTGTTTCAGGGTTGTTGTAAAATGAAACTATTTCACCTCGACATGTGTGACTGCCCTCGTAGGCTACTTCAAAATCTCTTCACCATGTCTATAAACTTTTGCACTGGAAACAGTTGATAGCCGTGGCTCATTATAATATGATCCTTGGGCCATGCTCAATAGAGATTGTTCAATGTAAAGTATATTGATTTCAAATTGTATAGTAACATAATAAGCAACACTGTCCTACATCATATATAGGGTTTTCATGCATTCTGGGACATGTACAAATTGTGTTATTTCCAAAAGTGTGCTGCAGCAACATGGGGATTTTTTCTGGAATTCATATATTGCAGAGTAGATTTCAGTTCCTTTGTGTGCAAAAATGTATAGTGAATCACAATACTAACTAATAATAAATCTCTTCAATTTGACAGGCTACAACCATACAATAGGCATATATACTTAATTATTTTACTTTAAAAAAGAGGAACATTTAGCACATTTGCTAGCACAAATTTTGTGCAGCAATAATACTTCCCTAAAGGCTGCTCACCACTTTTAACTTCTATGCTCACATCTGCTTTCATCTTGACCAACATATAGCCTACTTCCACAGAGAAACAACAGGTAATGCAAGCATTTGTTTTACTTTGCTTGGCAAACAAGTCAAAAAGGAATATGATAGTAAATTAGTATACTACAATTTAAATTGAACTGTAGGATGTTAGTTTGTAAAAACAAACAAAAAAGACATTTCCTGTGTCTGGTTAGCATAGGTTTTGTAAGAGGGGGCCATGGAACGCATGACTTAATACTGCATATGTTTTCGGCCACCATTACCATAGCTACACCTCGAGTGATTTCTGTAACTGCATTGAAAAAAAGAAAATGACTGCTGAAATTTGTATGGTTAACAGCTGGTGCCACCAAGTTGCCAACATACAGTATGTTGCAGCTTCAAAGGATAAAGCCCACAATATAGGCTACAAATGTATAGCCTACCTTTAGGTGAACAGCCTACAGTAAAGTCTACAGCCTGGACAGTGTACAGTATTTCATGTTGCCCGAAGCAAAAGTGTGGCTCATTGACTTATTTTGGACAACATTGGTGTTATATGACTTCCTTGAGTGGAGTTATGACTAATCAGAGTAGGATAAAACATCAAAGGCTTTGGTCAGGCTATGTTGACAGTAAGAAAAATATAAAATAATGCCGACGGTCTTAACTTTAAAGTAAAACAGTAGAGTAGTAGAGTTTGGTAATTAAGTAAAAGTAAAAATTACCAAAGCTACCCCTCAAGTGATTTCTGTAAAGGCATTGAGAAAAAATGGGTCTGCTGAAATTTGGAAGTTTAATTTAAAAAACCGTTCAGATGTGTAATACTGCGTTTTCGGGGGGGGGGGGGGGGGGG
>JAODLI010000008.1:4093161-4109799 GCA_027575585.1 Percopsis omiscomaycus | reverse complement strand
ACGGCTCCTGGGGCCTTTCGGGAGGGGGGAAATGACTTTGGTTCTTTGGACTTTGGAGCTGCAGCGGGCAGAGAAGCAGGCCATTTGGTATACCTGTCGTTTGCCCTATGGGGCTTCGTCAATGAGAAATGACAGCCTTTAGTCTCCTGCCCTACAAGCTCCCATGCAGATTGTGGGAGGAGGATGTGTATTTGTGTACAAAGGACAGTTCTTAGTCCGCACAAAACGGGACATTTTCTAAGTTGCCTACGTGTATGTAGCCGTGTGGTTTTATCAAGAAACATTTCCTTCACATTTCAGGACCCTCATTATGTACAGTATGTGCCAGAATGCCCAGCTATGTGTGTGTGCGAGGTTTGTGTGCCTGCAGTCGTATGTAGGTGTGTGCTTTGGTGTATTTATCTATTTACTCAGGGTACCTTAGTCTAGGTGGGCGGGGTGTCTGAGGCAGGTCAGGGTCAGCCTCTAAGTTCAATTTCTACTTTGGAAGGTGTAATCATGTCTGGCCCAGGGGTTACAGGTGCATGGGCTGTGATATGGAGGAGGGGATTAAAGCAAAGGGGAAAGAGTGACAAGATGGCTGAGCAGGAAAAAAAAAGAAGAAGCAAGAGGTTGAGCGAAGGAAGAGAGAGAGAATGCGCTCTTAAACCTCGTCTAGGTAGCTGAGCCAAAGTCCACCTAGCCGTCTTGTAAGATTTATCGAGCCTACCTCCAAATCATAAGCCAATAGAGACGTGTCATCCTGATAAATGAAGAAGTGTCCTGGGTTATTTCTGGGCGTTTTAAGAAGCCCGCCGGGAGCAAACACTCCAACAACCTTCCTAATTCAAGGACAAGGTTTTTTTTGCTTTTAAGAGTTGGCCCACTTCATTCATCAAAGTGCAACTGTCATCTTCAGGTTGTCACACTGATTCGGGAGGTATACATGCGCGGCTGGAAATAACTGTTGCACGTAGCCTACACCTACGTCTATGAAACCACCGACACCATTTTATTTAGCCTTTCTTACATTTTTTTTTTCATTATTTGACACAGTAATACCTAACTATTAATTTTCAGATTTCCTGTCATGGCCCCCTTTTGTTGTCTTCCCCGACCATTCACCGAGGCTATAACCGCAAGTCGCAGCGCCGAGGTTTACGGGGATGATAGCACCCCAGTTAGCTAAAGAGGGCTCAATCATGAGCGGTCACGGATTACCTCCACCCGTGATCCCTCCACAGCCGGGGGGAAGCGACAAACGCGAACTCATGGGAGATCCGGCTAGAGAAGGGAAACGACGCGAGACTTAACTCCTCTAATTGGAGTGTACCCCACACAGCAGCGCTATACCGCATGCACTCCGGAAAAGAGAAATTATGGTAAAAATGTGCTAAAGTTGCAGAAAGAGACCTCGGGGTAATATGTGGGTATGCGACGCTATGTTTTCATACACGCTTGCCTACACATGCTCATGCTTAGATTCTAATACATATACACTGATATAATACATGCATAGAAGTCCCCCGAGGCCGATTTATAAGGAAAGAATACTAAGTGAGATATAGAGGCATCTCAGCTCCTAGCAAGTCTTATTAGCATACCTGTTGGAAGAACAGAGCCACAGGCTCTTTTGTCATGTGGGTGTGAGCGTTTTTTTGTTTTTTTCCTTGGAAAACGCAGGTGGGGAAGAGGGTGGGGTTGTCGGGGAGCATTTTCAGTAAATGAGGAGGTGCATTAAAATAATACCAGGGCTGAAACCCCCTCCATTGAACTCGTATCTCCTGTGCTGCTTTTTCTTTCCACTTAAAAGGCAGCAGTAGATCCTAAAGGCAGCATGGGGTAGGCTAGTGGAGATGCTGGGCTTTATATTCCACACTCACGCACACACACACACACATTGCCCAACACACGGCAGCCATGGTTAGTCAACTACTGAGCATCTCTCCGTTGTTTCTGTGGTGGCGTCTTTACATTTGTCTTTGGTGTGGAGGGTGTGAGTTAAACCCACTCTTGTCTGTTGTCGTTCACGTCAGCCCTGGGTCACTGCCAGCCGGTGAGCCAAGCAGGCGCGGCCTGTACAGCATCTGATGAAACGGGAAGCTGTGGCAGCCAGCTGGGAGAGACGCCTTTGATCAGGGCACCTCTGTGACTCCACACAGCCCTATTTACCCTGGTCTCCCTGCCACACAACAGGCCTATTCTCAGAGAAAGCACAGAGAGCCTCAGGGATCCCTTTCCTCAGCCATCCCTGTGGCCTGGCGTTTGTAAGACAAGGGCTGCATCCGAATATACTCATACTGCCTTACTGAATAGTATACTACTAAATAGGCAAAGAGTAGTATGTCACAATCCATGTACCCGGATGACCTACACTGAAATTTTGAAGTGTGCAACATACAACACAATGCTATCCTATAAGTCAAATGGAGCCTGAATTACAGAACAATTCCCCGGGAGCAAAGCGAAGCAAGCCGTAGTTGCAGCAACATCCAAGGGGTGTTTGTGGCGATGTACAAATGTAAATATCAGGATGGCACACAGTCTTGCCGTTGCAAAATAGGTTATGAAGTCATAAGTAAAAGTAAAATGTGTATCGTTCATGGCATACATGGGTATACAAGGGTCATCATACATCCGGGTCAAAGGACAGGTAAGATGGCGGCTGAGTATATCCCGAATTGTGTCCCTACTACTCGCTCGCATACCCATAGAACATACTACTGTAAAGGTCGGGTAGTAGGTTCCTAAAGTACGTTAGTCCATACTGAGTATTTCGTATGCAGCCAAGCCAAGGTAATTCTTGAATTTCTCCCACGGCTTGGCTGCAGCTAAAACACCGCAGCTGCCAGCGTCGCCTGTTGAATGCTCATGAGGACGGTACGTGGGAAACTGTAAAAGACAAAACGATGTCGGGAGATTACGGCCTATTCTAATGAGGGATGATTATGGTTCTTCACAATGATCTCTGAATGGGCTCGCCGTGCCGTGTTGGCTTTCATGGCTAGGTTTTGCGTCGGTTTATCCACCTTCTCACAGTAAATGGGCTTGAGAATTTATGGTTTGACACAACGGTGGTGGTATCAAAACAGCAAGCCGCCTCTGGTTGGGAAGAGGGATAATAAAACGACTATACGTCTGGATCAATACCATGGCACTCGCTTGTGTTGAGCCAGCAGCATAGAGGTGTAACAGACTAAAGTTCTTAACAAGACAATGATTGAAATAATAATAATAATAATAATAATAATAAACAATAATAAATATATTAATTAAACCTACAAAATATTAAGGGTTCATTTTTTTAAACGTGATTATTAGTAGCCAGATGCATCCTTGTTTTATTTATTTATTTATTTGAAATATTGCATTATGTTTACGCCACTGCTTGGCCAGCGTCTCTTCTTTCTATTGTTTGAACTTGTTTTTCCCCTGTTTGTTTGTTTTCCTTATTTGTGTACGCAGGAAACACGAAGGCAGAGCTGGATCACATACAGTTTTGGCCCATCAAAGCTGATTGAATTCCTAAGCCCATTTCCCCCCAGAAAGGGAAAGAGACCGAAGGCAGAATTATGTATCTGTCAGGAACTCCTTGACTGGCTTCTGTCTTTTCATTCACTACCCCATTCAACCGTGTTTCACAATCCTAAACTCAGATTGAATGATATGACCTCCTAATTCTGGTGGCTGTCATAGTTAAGATAAGCAGGGGCTATATTTTTTTATAGCTGGAACAGGAGAAACAAAAGTTTCCTTTGATTTCCTTTCTGAACCTAACAGGAACCTAAAAATGTAAATGGGTGGGCAGAGCAAAGGTTTGAGCTATTGATTTTCAGATTTTTCCTCGAGGCAAATGGGCCTGTACAAATGAGTACATAATGGTATCTCTACGCTGCTAGGCTTTTGATTTCATTCCTACAGTGACCATGGTGAAGGCGGCTATGTTAACAATGCAGTCAGATGCGGTCAGGATGTCTTTTTCATATGAAATGTCATTGCTTGTCTTTCACCGGCAACCCAATTATCCTGAACATCCAAGAAAATGTATTCAAAAATATCTAGGTCCACATCAAGACTTGGAAGACCAGATCACAGATTAATCCACGCTTACTTGTTGTGGCACGCTCAGACGGGGAGCATTTTCAGCAATTTACGTCGCTTAACGGCAGCTAGTATTCAGCTGGATGCACATCTGCAACGATAAGGACTATTAGCCATGCTTTTATTTATTTCATTTTTACTCTCACATTTCACATAGGGGCAACTCCATTTGATGTGATTCCTCATGGGGATTAGCAATGCAGCTCAGAGGGAAACTTGAGCCACTCACCTTGGCCTCCCTGTGGCGCTGAAGGTGCCATGCATGTGCCATATAGACTAGAGAACGGCTGCGGTCCCTTACATATAATCAATAGCAAAAGAATGAGGAATGGGAGAATGCAGAGTGAGCAATAGAGAGAGAGCAGAAAGAGAAGGAAAGACAGAGGGAGGATTACACCAAATGGCCGCTGAACATCTGCGATGTGTAGTCTGCTGCCATTCGGCAGCCATGTTAGAAGATAAGCCTATTTAGACCGGCCGCTGTGCCATGCTGAGACATTTATAGTTTTGGCATCTGTTTTTTTTTTTTCACACACTTCTTCTAGATTCATTTTGTGTCCGTGCATATAAACCGTCCAGTGTAAACAAGCTCAAAACAGCGTCCACAATATTAGTTCCGCTGCCGTTCAGCATTTGGTGCAAACCAAGAGTGTAAAGGGGTGTTGGGGATTTGGGGAGATTAAAAAAGTCAACACAGAAACAATAATGGGTGTTGTTAGTCAGGGCGGGAAATTGCACAAATGAGGGAGAAGAAAAGAACTGTGTGACTGGGATAATGAGATGGTCAGGATTGAAAAGACCGGCATGCATAATAGGGGAATTCAGATAGGCAGGTTCATACATTATTACTGTCTGTATTGATTGTACCGAGGATGGAGTAAAAAAGAAAAAAAAATAGGACCCTGACAGCCAAGAAATGGAGTAGTGATAGATAGCAGCGATAGATGGGAGGATGTTGACAGCAACGTTACATAGTGAATCACATGCTCGTTCTCCAGGGCGAATAGGTGTAGTGGGCATTTGCAAGGCTGCATATGATTTGTCCTCTATATGTAAACAACATGCCTTTACATGGTTTACAGAAGAGAGCCTTGTTATCCCTCTAGGTTAGGAAACAGCTGATCTACAAACACAATGATTGCCATTAACAATACCTGGGTCTCCCAGGGAGGGCACACGGCCTGTTTACCGTCGCTGATTGTTCTTGGAATTACTAATACACGCAGTTAAAAAAAAAAGAAAAGGCGGCTGTAGTTGTCTGAGCCACATTTTGCCCGCAGCCTCAAACCTCTTGCAGAGCAATTAGAAATCGAGCGAGGATGCGGGCGTGCTAACGGAGGGTGTAGTACATCTGACTCTCTCTCTCCCCGTGGCCTGTGGGGGGGGGGGCAACCACTGTCTGTGACCTTGAACAAGGTATACGATTTTCATTCCGCCGGGCGCATTAACCAGAGCAAGCGCTCTACACCCAGCAGAAGGTCTTCACGACATGGGATTTGTCTCATCAAGACAGGCTGACACGAGGATGGTAAAAATATGGCAGAAACAGGAGAAAGACAAAGCTTGTTGCTCTGCGTGTCTGTCTGCAGACAAGACTCAAGGGCCCAGCCTTGGGTTGTGCCCGCGTGCGCATGTTTGTGCGTGTGCGATTCTATTTAATATTGTGTGTGTGTGTGTGGATTTGTGCGCGCACGTGTTTGCGCGTGCGAGCGCGTGTGAGTGATCTGTGGCTAGAGCCATCCCTCAGGTGTCTGATATCTGATCGCGTGGATTGATCGGCCCAAGGAGAGCGTGACATTCAGCTAGCGTTGTCACGCTGCCAGCGCACCCAATAAGACGGCTTCAGCCCCCAGATACAGGAAGTTAATTAGGGCCACATAAACCACACAGGTGAAAAAAATACATAAAAAAGCAAATGAGAAAATAGATAGGGAGGCTCCAAGGATTCACATTGATTTTTCCGAGCCGTGTTTGCTATAAGGAGTTTCCACAAGTTCTCGATATGCAGGGGTTTCCCTATTTCTAGTCTCTACGGCATTTCCCCAAGGATATCTGTTCTCTTTTCAGACAAGACTGAAAGGCTTTTAGTGGGGCTTTAGGCAGCTCAGGTTGTGGCACTGAATGCATTGATCTGTCAAGTGCTTTTACTATAGTGTGTATCTTAACGTCCTAATGCAGCTGTGTCATATACAGTAAGACATGGTGCATTTAACAAGAAAAAATACTGAATACAGTAAATACATGTTTTCTAAGAAAATGCATATTATTGTATTTACAGTATATTCTTGTGAAACTACATGAGGACTGCTGTTTACACAACAGCATGCAAAAATGCTTTAGTAAACAACGTGTAATTGATTATATACTGTACATAGCTTAGATACTTTGCTGCATGTAAAGTGCTGCACTTAAGTGCTTATGTCATGGGGGAAGTGAAGTGATTTGATTTTTGTCAATCGATGTTTTTATAAAAAGAGGTTTGTCTGTGCATTATATCCGCTAGTTGTCTTTCCCGTTAAGTTGCATTCTGCATTGCAGTACCGCACTGGGACACTGTGGCAGTTACCATCCTCTCATTTTTTATTTATTTTTTAAATAACTGCTCTTCAAAAGAGCAGTCTCGGTAACTGACATTTTGGAAAAAGTTCTCTCTCTCGGCACACCCAAGAGGTCCTGAGCTGACATGATAGATAATCGTCTCATGGAAAGGTTTTTATCAAGAGTTTAATTCCATTAGAGCAGAGTTATTAGCAGGAGTTATCATGAGCGCCAGCGTAGCGCCATAATGCCAGAAGTCACAGTCACTCCCCCTGGATCTAGATCAGGAGGTCTTTTTATTGCAGCATCCCATAAGACATCATTAGCATTATCTTGCTTGGCTAGCTGGAGGGACATCTTCCCTCTAATTCTACTGGAAAGTTCTGAGTAATCACCATTCAGGAGACTCTCTTTCAAATGTGTTAACATAGTGTGGTCATTATGGGGCAGAACGGGAGAGTGTAGCCTTTCTCAAAGCGGACGTTTCATTTTGAAGATAATTCATTTTGTTTTTAGTGGATGTACTATGTGTCAGCGCTGCTTGTCGGGTGTTGGTTTCAGTCCCGAACCGGCAGCACCTTTGCGCGTCTCATCTCCTCTGACAGCTCTCGTTGCGATCCACCTCGTGGATTTAGACTGGCCTGCAGCCATGCTCTTCAGTGGAAGTTACGCTTGTGTTTGATCATCTGCAGAGGGTAGAGTCTCGCACTTCACAGCACCTAACTGGCTCTCGCCCCCACATACAGTATGCCTACCTGGCTCTCCCCGCAGCTTACTGTGTCCTTCTAAGCTCCTCCACTGCCGCACTCAACGTGTCCAGCACAGTAAACACAGTAAACAGTTCCTTCGTACCGTTCATGGGAAGGTATAAATGTTTGTCCTGGATCTCCGCCGCCTCAATAATACATGACATGATAGAAACAGACACGATAAAGAATTACGGCAAACAAACCTTTATGTATCATCTCGTTTACAATGTGTGCTTTCCTGATATTTTTCCCCATTTCGTCAAACAAATGCAAACCAAGCAATTATTTTCTAAATGAGGAATGAGTAGTTGGAAATAACAGAAGCCCTGGCAGGCTCTGAATATGATGGATCATTCCGTGGCGAGGCTGTATGGGTACTAGGTTTGATTATGTGACCCTGATTATATGACAATATAACTACAGATTTTGCTTACAGCTCATCATTTAGTTCGACCAAGATCAAGTGCCATAGCCAATATTCCCTTAATCTGCGGATATTCTCTAAGAGCCACGGTTCTTTCCATGTCAGCCATTTTGTATTGTTTACTCACTAAAGCCTCCATAATTTGTGCCTGAAACATTTCCGTTGCACCGTTGTAATAAAGCATTCCTCTAAACGTTATCTAGGTTTTCTGCTCTGAAAGCACTATTAATGTTCCATTCCAATTTGTTATTGGTAAACACTGTAAAATTGCATGAGTCAACAGCTTTGCTGTGGGCCTAATTTGCATGAGTTTGCCTTTTGAAACCACATCCTCCCTCTTACAGTATGTTTTGGTCTGCGCCATCTGGCCCTTAGTTCTAGGGTTGTGTCAAGCCCTGAATAGTCATTCTCCCACTAAAAATTGAAGGTATCAATTTTCATCTCAATACGGGTGTCTAAAATATCGAGCGTTGGGATTCAGAGCAAACTACACAATGTACGATTACACATTCAATCTTCTGTGTGCTAAACTGTAAATTGTTAGGATCGTTTTGTGGCTGGGCAAACATCTGTCTTCCTAGCTCGTCTTTGATTCTTGTGTTTCAATTCTGGCTATTGGGAACGTTTATTTTTATGCTGAAATCCCCAACTTTACAGCCCGTCAAATTCACATCTACATATCGATGTCGGTGAATGCATCTAATGGGTATTTTTATCACTCCTTTGAAAGGGGTGGCTGCCAAGCAGAAGAATAATAAGATATGGAACATGCGGGTGAATTTTAAAACAATTCAGATTTCGCCTCCCGTTTCCATTATCATACTCTTCAAAGATGCTTGTCTTGTTCATTTTGTTCATGACCCTGGCAAGTATGTCATTGAATTTCCTGAAATAACTGCAAATAAGCGAACCGTCATTAAGATCCACAGTGTCTGGGAGTGATAGCACCGCCGAGGCAGTGGATATGAAAGGACATCCAGTTGATGGCTTTGCAAATGGTCTAAACCCCAATCATGTCATGAATGTAAATCTCTCAAGATGCCCTCTTCCTTCTGCGATGCTGACTGACCCCTGTAATTAGATGAGTGCTGAAATGTGCACAGCTTGTGGCAATGCCGATGTGAAATGCAGTGAGAGGTTTTAATTTTGATATCTTTTGTTAATACAAACTATAACAATAGTTATACACAGGGCGACCTTTTGGGCAACTCTGATGGCAAATCATACCTCTTGCCTCATTGCCCAGACACATTTGTCATAATCACAATACTAGGAGGATGCAAACTCAATGTTATTCTGAATGATATTAGACCTACAACACAACCTAATACAATGAGGTTAGTGGACACAAACTACATGCCCTTATTTATTAAGTGTGTCAGACTAAAGGAGCTGATATAATTAGTTTTGTCTCTGAGATCATTACGAGGCCATCATTAGGAAAGGATCATTTCAGGCCATCAGAACATCGAGGGGAACTGGTCAATGAACCAAGCCCATGCCGTTCCACTTGGAAACAAATTAATGGTAATAACCAATTCTCTTTTTCATTGTAGTCGGTGTAATTTGCAGTTTATTGCAGTAGTCCACAACAATGACTTTAAACTGTGGTCCTTAAACTTACATGCTGGTGGAACACAAGTTGCTGTGCTAAATTTCGATTTAAATGATAACTCTTGGTAAAAAATTTCCTCTAAATAATTTCATTCAATTTCAACTCTGTAAAAACATATTGAATGCTATCAGCAAAGTAAATACTGAGACATCTCAGTATAATATCAACCTGTGCATCGGAGATTTAACTAGAACATATTTATGTTAATTAAGTTATTATGTTAATTTTAGAGTGTGTATTCAAGAGAACCAATGGTTGTATGAACAATGCACACCACACGCAATTTTCAATGAGTCACTCTGTATCCTGTTTGATACAGAATCCTTATTTAAATGTTATGTAAGTATTCAGAGCTTCATATCCTGTGCTGGGGTATATTTTCCTGGGCCTCTCTGTGCAGTTTAATTAGTATGTGCTGAAACTCGAAAAAAAAAGAAGATGAACGAAGCATTGACTTTGAATTCAACGTTTAAATCGAGCTTCCCGTTCTTCTGCTACACTTTTGCCCCGCGCATATATTTTGCTATAAACTTTGACTCTGTAGTCAAACTGTATTGTGGAATATTTCCTGTAATGTACTGTATGCAACTTGTACTGTGCATTTATATCTCCAGACCTGATGCAGACCTGATGCATATTGTTCTGATGCAGAACAATATGCAGAACAAAATGTGCAGATCTGTAAATCTGTTACAATTGGCATGCCGTTTTTTTATAACCCCAAATATATTCACAGTCTAGTGCTACTCAAAACTCTGCCACGGTACGCTGGTCACATGCACTCATAGATACTCCACATTTCCTCTCTCAGGTTCGTAGTCTGTGAATGCTGAAAACGTCGAGTATTTGCAGTATATTAGACTTTCCATGTGTAATTACTGCCTTCCTCCACTCCCTGGGTAGCTGTTTTATTTCAGTATGTATAACAAAACCCATCAATATGCTGTTATGTTCCGGTACAGTTTTGGACGTGTATTTTGGAATACACTTTGTGAATTCTAGAGGGGGGTGTTGGATAGACAGTGTTTTGATGAAATGGTCGTGTGCGGTGGTACCAAACGCCCACGTGAATATGCTCTTAAGGGTCCTTGCCTGTAAGATTCAGTGATTTGGGATCAAGGGACACCATAGGAACAAAGAAATCTTGCTGTATATTTGTTTTGTTATATTTCACACACACCCTGCACCAGTTCTACGTGGCACTGCAGAGAATAAAAGCTGGGTTAAAGGGGGGGTGGGGGGGGGAATGCAACGTAGCACTTTGATCCATTTTCAGGTGTGTCACGGCCACATGGCGCATCTGTGATATAAATTGACCGGCGATTTTAAAAAACAAAGTTGCAAGGCCCCATTTGAGGTTACAGGATTGTAATTTAACTCTGTATTCACACAGAAGACAAGGTAACAATCATAAAATCCGCTGCAACTGGCTGTGGTGCATGTCCAAACCACTGTCGCTAGCATGGAGCTGGTAACGGCGGGCTCAGGTGAAAAAAACATATAGGGAGTGCTTTGCGTGCTGTTTCCCGGCCGACTCTGCTCCCATTGAGACTTATTGTTTTATTCTGTCACTTACCCGCTTCATGGTCGCCTTAATCGAATGCAATTTAAGCCACTTACATTTTTCATACAGTGCACATTAACGAGTTAGTACTGCTTGAGCGGGCCAGGTTAAGGACCTTCCAGAAGGGCACTGTCACCGTCTCACTCTCCCTTCATATGGGGACACTCTCCCGCTCTTCTTTTTCTCTTCCTCTCAGTATGGGGTGGGGCGCCATTGCTACCTCACGCTGGGCCTCCTCAATCTCCCATTGAGGACCTCCATCAAACCTCATTTGTGGGCTTGAATAGCCTGGTTATAGTCAGAAATACCGCTGTGGTTTTCTTGATTTCGTTTGAACGAGGCAGTATTTCACGCTGCACGGTATAGCGGTGCTATAAGGTGCGGTGCGAGGAGCCGTCGGGCTAAATACGAACATAAATCTCTCGCTTGGCATATCCCAGCCCGGGTATAAATGTTATCTTGGAAACGACAGAATTGTGGCTCAACATTAGCATCAGACAAAGTGTGTGGTGCAAATAAGGCATCAGCGTGTATCAGCGTGTATCTGTGCATAATGTGCGCCTGTTTGTGTGTGTGTGTGTGTGTGTGTGTGTGTGTGTGTGTGTGTGTGTGTGTGTGTGTGTGTATTTCATACATGTGCGTCTTATACAAGTGTCTACAAGGAGCCCACTCACTCCCTCATTCCGACAACCCAATGCCAGGCCTTATTTTCCACTCAGTATTCAGGATTACATAATGCTCACATTGGCTGGTTTAATCAGCCTAGATGTGATCATTCTATCAAGAACTAGGAATACTGAGCAGATAATTGATGCCCTCCTGGATTTATTCATAAAAAAAGGTTAAAAAAAAGAATGACAACAACAAACTATATAATGGAGGTAGCAGAGAGACTGCTGGCCTTGTTGGCCTCCATCTCTCTCTCTCTCCACCTTCTCTCCCATTGGTCCGCCATGGCATCGCGGTGGTGTCAGAGATGAAGGAGAGTATTCTGGCTGTAGAAACTCACATCGATCCGCCAGTCCGCAGTCCACACCCAAACCTGCTGACTCCCTGCAGAAAAGGAGGGAGACAAAAAAAAATAAAAGCTCAGCTTTTTTTGTTGTTGTTTTTTTTCATCCCCACCTCTCTGTTATCTGCGCTGTCGACAATACAGGTCAGTTTTGCACTCTTTGGTCTTTCTCACTTTGGTGTCTCATCGCACCCGCCAAACCCCCATCCTGACTCCTTCTATTGCCACCTACAATTCTCCCATATCAGACGGGACTTTTCAGCCTGTTCTATTTTCCCCCCCCCGTTTTTTCCCCAAGATCCAATTTTCCAATTTCCCTCCCCACTCTCTCACATTGCCATCTTCCTCTCATCCATCTATCACAACTTTTTTTTGCATCTGCTCTCCTGTGCTTTTCCCTACGCACACACACACATACGGTCTACGCCTCCATCTCCCCCACCACGCCCCTGATGTTTGTATCCCATACTGGAGACTCAGTCATAGGGGATTAGCCACAGAGTTGATCAGCCTCTCTGCAGTTGCCAAAGTTGAGTCTGTGGCAGGCGGATTTACACCAGGCACTTTACGAGACACATGTCAGGTTCTTCAGATATCTGTATTTGGACGTTGTGAGGCAGGGTAGCGCCCAGTTTGCTTTGTCACTTCTCATAATACCTTAAGGTACTCTTAAAGGTACTCTCTTCAATTGTTGTTAGTTATTGTGCCCCCCAAGAGAGTTGTATTTCTCTTGTTGGTTGTTTCTCTCTTGTTACAAGGTTGTAAGTTTATTGAATTTTGAATAAACAATTTGAACGGTATGTTAATTAACACAATTCATTGATGGGCAATGGAAAAAATGTCTTTCTTAAAAATGTCTTTCTTAAAAATGTCTTTCTTAATGTAACAGTAAAATAATAATTATATCCACTATCTCCACAGCATATATCTAATGAGGTTGTATAGTGGAGCGATTTTCCCAGATTATGTACCTACTGTAGGTTTCAATAACTTTACTGAAATTATTATTGCCTGCGTTGAATATGTAGTAGTAAATCTTGTGGCAATATAATTTCAGACACAAACTGTGGAGTGTTTCTTTAATAGCAGGGACTACATGGAGCTTGAATTGATATAATTTATACTGTTGAGTCATATGCATCCTGATTTTGTCAGCTCCACCTCCACGAATTGCTCTGCTCATGTCACATGACTATAATCTCAGCTCATGCCATTTAGCTTAGATCCTTTCAGGATGGCGCTCAATGAAAATAAATTTAAAGAGAAAAAAGAGAAACTGTCCACCATACATTATTCATGCTTCTATCATTTCCTCCATTCATCCATCAATGCTTGTTCGGGGTCACAGGCAAAAAAAAAAACACTTAGCATACATAATACGTACGCTCCATTTTTCACCATCAGCGCAAATTAGGTATAAATCAGAGGTTCTATTAGAGTTGGAAGGGGATCTTCAAACCTGGCATTATCGGCTAATAAAGGCATCTCTAGCCGTTATTACAGATGCCCGGTGATTTGATGTGCTGTCTATTCTGCGTCACATAAGCAATGTTGGAGGACATTTCGCATTCAGCTTCCCATCATGCGGCCCTAATTTATGTAGCGTTTCAAAGCCTGCGGAAGGCAGCGAGATCAATGGCCAGCAGGCCTGCTGATGTAGATTGATATTAGACGACAGGGGAATCAGTAACAATTCAGCTCACGCGTGTTTACAGTTTTGTATGCAGCGATGCTATTACAATCCTCCACCTGCCAATGAGCTGACAGTCAGAAGGCTAAGAGTTTCCCTTCTCCCGGCTGCGATAAGACAGATCTAATCCGCTTCCCTTTGCTCGGCTGATGTCAGCAGTATCATTAAAATAAATGAATCACCATATTGCGCTGCGTCTGCCTATTTGCTTTCAGCGTGCAGGTGCACAGCCTCCGTTATTTTGTTTCGCCCTCAACGACCTCTGCGTAAGCGCACGCGGTGCCGCGGCAAGCGTTCTGAATGGAGTCCGGGATAAAAAAAAAAAAATCCCTGTTTATTTACACAAATGAGTGTCCATGTTCCTCGTTAGGGCTCCAAACGAGCTCCTAATTAGTTAATTGGCTTATTGCGCCGATTGCTCCCAGGGCAGTCGGCGTGGGTTGGCTGTCATTCACAGAGGGGAGTGATTAGACCAATAGCGGACAGCGAGGGGAGGCGGGCGAGGGGTTCGAACGGGAGGGAGGGCGTGCAGTTGTTGATTTAATAAAGTGTGACAGTTCAGTGGCCAGCCATTCCAGGGTGGGACAGTAGCAATCTCTTGCTCTGCCCTCAATCTCACAGTGCTACAGTGGGTGAGGGGGTGACTTTCAATTAGCAGAATGGGCCTAATTAATCAGTGAGGAGGTGATCTGTAATGGGAACCAGCAGCATAGCCCGCTCATCACCATGACGGGGTGAGAGGTTCTGTTGGTTCTGTCACCACGCAACAATGACCTTCACTACTACAGATGGGAACCCACAAAGTGCACAAATAACAGCCCTGAATAATCAACACCATCATTAACTCGCAATATGCTAGGTAGGAGGCCAGTAGATTAATGACTGCAGTGCGTTCTAACGACTGAACGGTAATACTTTTTAGGTTTGACGTCACAGATTATGGATCCATTTGCATCGGCTCAGCAGAGAGCAAAAGATTTACACCTCTGGAGAGGTATTTGCTTGCATTACATAAATGCCCTACATATGGGCTCCTGTCATCAGCAGTGAGGCTTACAGCAGTCGTAGAGGGTTTTATTGATTTCATCCTGTATGTTTCCAAATGGGCTCTATATTGATCAATGCATCATTATGTATCATTTGGTTTTAACCACGATGGTTTTGGTTTAGGCAAATACTTTAGACTCCTGTCCTCAAAAACACCCCTTAATACCGTTTGTCTAGATACAAGCAGGGCAAACTGTTATTTCTGTGGTGCTTTACTTTGTCTGTTTCCACATGCAATCCTCCCACCAGAGGGCCACAAAGAATTCTGATTGAAGTAGATTTATGGTGATTGACGGAACCTCCCGGAGCTGTGACTGGGAGAGACCTATAAGTGCAGGCCAAGAGTGGGAGAGTGTATCAAAGGTGGAGAGGTTCTGAGGCACATTTTTTTCCCTTTATTATGACCCATAGAAGTTAGCTAAAGCAATGAAGGAATGAAGTCCTTTAAAAAATAAAAAAAGAAGAAGTTGGAAGAGGGATTCCACCTTTAGATGCTAGATAGCTCGATCGTTTGACCCAGTGGTTGTCTTGTCTTGTGGTGGTTCAGTAGTCCTCAGCGAGGACAAATGTCAGCTTTGATGAGCTTGACGTTGCCTTCCAGGATCTCCACTGTATATTGTGTAGTAACGGACAAACTAAACTATCCTTCTGCAGTATGCATAATGTGGACACATGTTATGTGGGGGCTTGCACATGGAATGGGGGTATTTACACAAGTGCATTTTTAAAAAAATACGCGTGCACCTGTCTACAAATGGAATTTGTGCATTTGCTATCCACTTGTAGTGAAATGGCGTGGGTGTTGATGTTCTGCTCACATTGGCAGAGCTCCCTCTTAAGGCTAACATGTTTGCACATGACTAAAAAGCCCACCGCCCACACGTGTATAACCGGCTGTTATACAAGCTAAATGCTAATGCTAGTGTCTCCATGGGATCTCTTTTTCTCTGTGTTTTCCATCTCTCCGCGGTTATAACAACATCATGGATCGCTTCAAAGGTGAAGTTTCACAAATGGTGTTACAGGGGTGCAAATAATTGTCAGATCCATTTGCTTTTCATTCATCACTATTGCATTGTGTTTTGTTTAATTGACTGTGAACCTGCTGGTACGCATCCAACTCCCATTCAGCCGACGCCAGGCCCCCCCAAATGAATCTGGGGGGAAATGAGAACGGGCAACAAATTAGCTGATTCACATGCATGTCAGAGTGCAGTGATTGTGCAGTGATACACTTGATAGGCAGTGGCTTAAACAATACAGAAAAACAATAACAAACAACAACCACTGGACGAGCTATACATTTTCCTTCACGATGCCACCCAGGAGCATTGTGGGGGCTCAATTATACCTTTGTTTTTGGTAACTGACATGCAAGTCTTCTAATAAAACCAATACTTATGCACTTTTATATGTTGATTTATTTGTATTTGTTAGATTTATTTCTTTTTTAAGTATTTATTTATTTGTATGTGTAATGTGTTTTTTTAAATAAATTAATCGTACCTATTGTTACCTCTATAGAACATTTTTCACCAAATCATATTCCTTGTATGCGTAACATTCCTGGCGAAATAAATGGGATTCTGATTCTGATGTCTGTTCTTGAACCCACTTTCCTATTCAATCAGCTATGAAAGGAGAAGGATGGAGAGGGTGCATACGCAGTACAAATGGTAGCGTAACAGAGATGGAGCACACAGAGACGGGCAGTCTTGTTAGTCACTGCAGATGGCAGGGGATTATTATTTATTGTAGCTCTCGCTCCAGTCCAGTGTCTAGGCATCCAACAATCAGAGAAGAGTGCTGAAGAGGCGGCCGGTGAGAAGGGGTGTGGGTGTGTGTGTGTGTGTGTGTGGGGGGGGGGGGGGGTTATATTATGAATATATAATCCTATCCTACTTCAATCCCATTAGTAA
>JAODLI010000008.1:4070887-4093061 GCA_027575585.1 Percopsis omiscomaycus | reverse complement strand
TGTGTGTGTGTGTGTGTGTGTGTGTGTGTGTGTGTGTGTGTGTGTGTGTGTGTGTGTGTGTGTGTGTGTGTGACCAGCCTAGCTCACACATCTTTGTCATGCTACCAAAACCACCACACACACACTGTCCTGTAATGACCTGCTCATGCTCTGTAAAGCATAGCGAGCATACTTATTGTGTGAACTAACTAGATTCGTACAAATAAAATACTGAAAATGAAGGGAAGCCAGGTGGATGAACGCTCCCAAACTTTTGGATAAAGTTCCCTGAGAAGCTGTACGGCTGTTTTCTACATGGATTTGAGTTGAGCTATGACCCACTTGTTCTGGGGGGGTCAGGAGTCACAAACACGTTTTTAGGATTTAGGATTTAGGGAGGGAGTAGGATAGTCTAGTGGTCTGGATTTCTGACTTCCAGCTGGAAGGTTCAAACCCTGGAGTTGGCCTGCCTGTAAGCATCAGTGACCAGAATGCCTAACCCCTATCTGCTACTTATTATTATCAATTGTTTTTGTATTGTATTATTCATTGTAAATTGCTTTGGATAAAACGCTTTTATCCAAAGCAATTTACATTTAGCAGCTAAATTACCTAATTGTAACAGACAGCTGTAAGGAATACTGTTTTTATAAACTGTAGGATTAAAAGACACCTCGTCTGGTCACCTTAAAGGAAACACCTGGGTTGACCAGTTGATGTTTGTGACCTCTGAGATTACATAAAGAGTGTGGACTGTTTAGGAATTATATCAGGTCAACTTGTTAAGAATATAACCATCAATCAATTCTCACAGGACATGTGATTTTAATAGCCTAGCCTGGTGGTCAGAGGCCCGGGAAATTAATGTCAGTTTTAGAAATGGTGTAACAGGTTAATTAATCCCTCTGGGAATTCATAGCATGTAAAAATGAATTAATAAATACAAAATATAGAGCAAAGTATGCTGGTATGCAAAATGTGGTGTGGCTCAAGTTTCCACTCGGAGAGCCATTATTATACTTAATTTATATATTTGAATGATAATTTAGTCATAATAATACATATTATCAAAACAAAATACAAATGTCCAATACAAATGTCATCTGTTTAGGCTCCAGAAATTAGGAGGCTTATTGGTGAATCTGAGCTCATAAAGACACATACAACTGTTCCTAAAGTAGCCCAACAGTTGGATTTTAAACCATTTAAAAATATTATTATGACTAATATTTAGTTAAATATGTTTTTTCCCACCAAACAAATTCAATATACCACAGAAAACCGCTAAACAGCCTCTCTAAACTTTTACCCTCATTGGGTAGTGAGGATCCATGAGCGTAATAAGCGAAGAAGAAGATACTGGCCACTACAGACTGGCACGGATGTTCTACCAGTCTGTAGTGGCCAGTCTTCTTCTTCTTCACGGCGGTGTGCTGGGGGAGTTGGCATCGGGACTGGGCAAGCTGGCGAGGAAGGCCAGCTCGGTGGTGGGGACGGAACCGGACAGTGTGGAGGCAGTGACTGAGAGGAGGATGGGAGGGAGGCTGAAAACCATCATGGACAACCACCCCTCTCCACCTCTCCATGCTGAGCTGAGGCAGCTCAGGAGCTCCTTCTGCCACAGACTCACCCAGCCTCGAGCCTCCGAACGCTTTGGAGGCTCATTTGTGTCGACAGCCATCAGGCTCCACAACACCACAGTACCACACAGAGAGACAATTCATGATATCATTTAATTTCTGTTCAATTTCATGGTTGTAAATAATTATTATTGATTGTATAGTGTAAATAGTGTGTTGATACTTTTATATCCCCTGTGCTGCTATGCCGACCGAAATTTCCCCTATACAGGGGATTAATAAAGTCATCTTATCTTATCTTATCTATGAATATTCCAACTTAATGTCCCAATGCCATCTGACCTATTGTCCAATGCATGGCTGCCAAATAAAACAAAAACAATGTGCATCCATTTAATGGCAAGCAGGAATATTGGAGAAATATAACGATTCATTCAGATATCTTGATGTTATTGGTGTTACAACTTACAAGCACTACCAGCATCATTCGTAACTATTGGAAATAGTTCAAAAATGTGCGGTAAATAGACTGATGCTGTCTGGCATATTGACGCGATTGTTGTTGGATTGTAACCATTGATTTCACATTGTTTGGTAAATAGTGGAAGACGGTTCCTTGCTCTAGATACATCCTAAATTTTAAGATTGAATCTTTAAAAAATTGCACAATGTTGCCATGTTTTGGTTAATTTTCGTTTGTATGCACTAACCAGCTACCGCTACACGTATGCCAGGAATCTAAATGTTTCGGTTTCAAGAATGTGGGCACAAGGTCACACCACCAGTCGCTAGCAGAGTGATAAACGATGTAGCTTTAAACTTTGGAGACCGTCATTTTTGGGAGTCCATATTTACCCTGTATTGAAGTATAATGGGGGCCTTTGAAGGTTGGGACGCCAGCAACAGAGGCTGAACCAGGCCTCGATTAGCTAACAACACATTGTGCTTTGATTAGCAGTAATAGGACAGAGCAGGCAGCTGGCATTGCTTCTAGCATTTCCCCATATGACTACTGCTTCTGGGAACCTCTCACAGCTTTCAACACTCAATCAAAAAATTAATGGATCAATCAAAATGATTAATAATTGTGTTTTTGCAAGTTTGGGAAAGTGCTTTACGAAGCAATGGTCACAGTTCAATTGTGTGTAAGTGCAGGTATGTACCAGTGCCAAATTACTGTGAACTTTCACACCTTAAACCTGTTCATCAAACTGTTATTTATTTTGATAACTTTCTCACCCGCATGTTTTGTGCGGCACATTTTGAGACCTTCAATCATCACCTGGCCTTCGAGATTCCTCACGTTTATTCACTGAGACCTGAGAGCTGCCTTTTCATGCTAGGCTGAAGAGAAGATGGTTAGATCCTCTTACTTCAGCCCTTTTCGCATGAAACTGCTTTTATGGACAGTCTTTCTGTTTCTTCCCCCGGAGCGATAGACTGAAGTTAGAATGACAGTCTAGACAGCAGCTGTATCAGAGAGAAGCATTCCAACCCTACACCGAAAAGACAGTGCTTTACAACTGTCTGCCACACCTACACACAAACCTACAGACTAAAAACAACACATGTATTTACACATAGACCTACACCTACAGATTTACACATGCACACAAACACTAACTCATACATGCACACACAAAATTACACTTAGGTCATACAAATGACACACAACTATTAACACACACCTACACAAATCCACACGGACAAGCACACACAGACAAACACAATCCCACACCTTCACAAATGTGCAAAATATATTTCATAATAATAATAACAATAATAACTTTATCTATATAGCACCAATATAGTTTACAGTGTGCCCTGCTTCTAAATCAGATCAAATCAGTTAGTTCATTAAAAGCATAAACAACAACTTAAAGAAACAGAGGGTAAAAAGAAAAACAATGATTAAGTAAAGACCACATATACCAGACACACCGCCAATATTCTGAAAGCATACATCATCTCTCTATCCATGTTAGGATTAGTAGTGTGTTTGCACTAGTAGGCTACAGTCATAGTCATACACACACACACACACACACACACACACACACACACACACACACCCTGCACACTGCTCTGTTCCGTTGCCCTAAGAAGTTATTTCCCTCGAAGACTAATTTACATTAGGCGTGTCCCCCAATGATTCCCCAGCCTCCTATTCTCTGTTCCACCTCCCCCAAACACACACACGAACACACACACACGCACGCACACACACACACACACGCACACACACTTAGTGAACACGGCATTACCATCCTAAGTGAGTCCTTCATCCATCCCCCTTTTCTTCTATCATTCCTTAGCCCATTATCTCTGCCAGTCTCCCTCCAATGAGTCACTCCCGTCAGAACCATACATCTTCCCGCCGCTGCCTCCTGTCACCCTATCTCTCCATCATCCGTTCCTCTGCCTCCTCTCTTCCTCCTAATCTCCTGCCGGCGTCGTTAGAGCACGCTGAACCCGCTTCGCCTTCCAGCACCGGACACCGAGAAACAGCTCGTTGGATGACGTGTCTCACTCGTCCGTCGTGCTTTGTCTTCCCTGGCCTAACTTCTCTTCTTCTTTTTTTGTTTTTGTTTCAACCCCTGGTTTTCTAAATACAGCAAGCATGTAGGAGGGGCCTGTCAACCAATGTCATTACACTGTAAAAGAAATACATTAGAAATACACGTAACTAGGTTATATATTAATACACAAATAAACAGCTAGGGCAACAAGGTGTTTCAAACTAAGTTTAGTGGAGCAACAAATACTTTTTTACAGTGTAGACATCATTGTGTGTGCATATATAGCTTCGTTTATCACTGTTCAATGAACCCTTGACACAAACGTTTCTCCAACGTTTGACTCTTGACACCCAAAAATAAGTAGTCTATTGCTTGCTAGCATACCAGAACAGCATTTCATAACAGACCCTATTAATTGGACCTTTTATGCTCATTTTCACTGTTCCTAATTTTATTTTTGGGGTCTTCTAGAATTGATTTACATGCTTCAATGTTCCAAAAACACATCATTTTTTTCACACTGTACATTCTAATGTGGAGGACACAATGCTCTGACACAATATATGTCAGACTCGTTCGGCAGTGTCTGACCTCTTTATTAACACGGTTGGGTACATAATCGTTGTAAGTGCTCCCCCACGTAATAGTTGGCGTGTGTGTCTGTCCACTCTTCCGGCTGTGCTCGGCCAAACCTCCATACGAATAGAGAGACAGGTGATTATTAAACCCCCACACCTGTTCCCAGTTCCCCACATCCCGTGAACCACACCTCCCGACACTCCTCCTTCATGCAGAAAGCACTAAACCACACCCACATCCACACCTTCACAGTTAGGTTTGGTCAAAAGTGCATTTAGGGCCTGTCCAAATCCATTTTTGCTAGTTTAAAGGCAGAAAAGATTGTTGCAGCGCCAGGTGCATGGTTCAAATGGGTTGTCATTAGTCTCTTAATTTTTTATGGGTGTGTTTTCGGTGTAACCTACAATAAACCAATCAGACCTGGGCACTGGATGGGAAAATGACGTCGTTCTGAAACTAGCAAAGACACTTGCATCGCGCTTGACGCCGGGGGTAAGATAGGGCCCTTAGAGTTCAGAGTGAAGCTAAGCGGTCAGAGGAGCTGAGCACTGGGTCTATACAGCTTAAGCTACAGCCCACAACTCCACACCTGAACACTCGTAGTAGCTATGTTTGTTTTACACATCACAAATCCACAAATAATGCCACACAAAGTTGGAACTGCCCCATCCTTCAGGAGGAGTAAGACCTGCGAAAATGTTTTTTGAAGCAGTCATCCGTAAAGTGCACACAGTAAAATGTATTGAACAGTGGAGGGAACAGTGGTAACAATGAATTCCAACGACTGACCTCTTTGTTGTTCTACCTTTGGCAGAGCAAACAAAGGAGATTTTCCCTCACAACGCAGAACAGAGGGCGCGACTATAATGATGATTGTGTTACATGATTGCGTCACCATGTCACGGAAGTAAGGAAACGAGGGGTTTCAGGCAGCTGAGAAAAGTTGTGTCTGTGGTTACTCCCTCTGGCATGTACTTTGGGCTTTGTAACTTTGCAGACCGTTTACATGCACAAAAAGCTATAAATAACACACTAAAGGAAATGGAAAAACTGGAAAAGCATAATAGGTCCCCTTATTTTGGAATAATTGTGACCCCCTGTGTGCCTGAGTACTGTCACGAGCAATGAACTTGTTTTGCTGGCATAACACGAAGCGTTTGCAAACTACAAACCTGTCTCTCTATCTCATTCCTGTCCGTCTTTCTTTCCCGTCTTTCTCCAGGACCGGGGGCGGTATACGGACGGGGAGACGCCCTCCATGCAGGGATGAGTGCGGGGGTGGGGATTTGGCTGTCCCTCTCTGTTTCTCTTTTGCTCAAAGGGTAAAGAGCCATGCCTGCAAGGATCCCTCGATGCCCCCGACACGCCCCACCCCCACCCCCTCTTTGTCCCACCGGTGGAAGGAAGACGGAAATGAAAGTTCTTTAATTACGAACCCATCACTGTGAACAAAAAGAATATGCATTATTCCAGGAGCCATTGACTCATTGTATCAAGCAACACGCTTCAAGCCCAACCACGCCTCCTTATTTGGCTTTTAAGACCGTCATCTATAACACCTCCATCATCAACACCTCTCCCCGTCCACCGTTTCTCTCCCACTCTCTCTTTTATGTTGCGCGTTGTTTGTTTCCCTGAATGCCTCGCAGGTGTGTTGGGCCAGGTATTTTATCCGCATATTGTTTTTAACCATCAGTGTCAACGGGTGTATGTTGATGGTGTGTGTACTGTATATTTATGATGACTATTGTGTTTGATTGGTGATCAATGAGGAAAAAAAACAAAACAACGCTACTCTAACAACGGGACGATAATTTATGTAATATACATAGACTAATGACTGACTTACAATGTTTGCCTTACGGAAATGGTACTTAAAATAGGTGAAATACGGTTATGTAATATTTATGGCAATGATAGTGATAATGTAATGGTCATGTGACCGTTTGAAAGCTGTCCAGCTGGCCGCCGGGCCGTGTGACATGTCACCCTATGATCACAAACACGTACGGCTACTTGTTTTTGTTTGTTTTTGTTTTCGTTTTTACGGTGTAGCGGTGACTCCGTTACAAATGATGTCAAAATGTACACGAAAAGTGTGGGTGGTGAGGGGACACAGCTTAACTCCCCCTGCTGTTTAATTTGGGGGCTTTTTACCAATGTTACATCTAGGAGAAGGCCCCCTGGCCACCCAGCCTTTCTGAAGCCCCACCCTCCAAACGTGTTACGTCTATAGTCACCCTTTGCATTGCTGTGGTGTTTTGTGCTCCGTTTTCCCGCCTCCCACTTCCTCCCTAGTGTAAATAAATGCAGTGCAGAGACCATGTCGGCCTTCAGAGGCAACAAGAAACTGTCCCATGACAACAGTGTCTCCTGCTTCAAAGCTGCAGTTCCACCCTTCTCGTCGCTTGTTGATAGCATGTACCGGTTAGAGATGTTCCTGTTGTGACTCCATCCTCCCTCTCTCCCTCCCTCCCTTCCTCCCTCGCTCTCTCTCTCCCTGTCTTCCTTCCTTCCTTACTTCCTCCCCCTGCACTGTGTCTGTTTTACTCTGCAAGGTTACCTGCTTTTACTTTTTTGGTGTTAATAATACTACAGATGAAGATGATGATGTTAATAAGTATTTGAATAACAGTAATTCCATGTGAGAGGGGAAAAAAAATCCAATCTTTTTTTGTACTTTGCTCTGAGAGGTCACACTCATTGAACAACTACAAGAAAAAGAAGTTGTAAAGTTTTATTTTATTTTATTTTATTTTTAAAAACGCACTCGAGTGTCCAGGGGAATCTTTTCGTCCAAAAACAGTGGCAGTCGGTGAATATGTAATATATAATTTTTAATGTTTTATGTACTTTGCCTTTGTTTTTGACGCATTGTTAACTGTACAATATGCACATTTACAACACATTTTTATCCACTTATCATATTGTATCAACATAAGGGATTTTAATCCAAGTCTCTGGCCGTGGCTGTAAGTGGCTCTCCATGTGGCCAGAGCACTGGGAGCTCCAGATATAATTAGTCATTGCTGTACCTGTGGCTGGCTATGTAAAGATGCCTAGGCTCACCCCGTCTCTCCCGCTGACCGCTGATGGCCCTTATAAATCAACCTCCATCCTGCCAATGACAGGAATCCTCTTCAAGGACGGGCTTGGTGCACCGTATCCCCATCAGTGTGTACCTCGGACGTACAGGTGCAAACCCTAAAAACCCGCTGCCCCCCCCCGCACCCCCTTACCCCTGTGCTACTATTATCCAGCCCATGCAGCACAAACAGTGGGATGAGCCCCCACACCTTGATGCAGTGACGCTCATTTATCCACTGAAACACGGTTTCGGGCCCATGCCGGGGCTATATGCAAAATTTCGCCATCAAGAGCCTGCATGGAGAGATGGGTTTACCCCAGCTGAACCCTAACTGTTGATCTTAAGTGGGGAATGCTTAATATTTAATGAGCTGTCTGAGTGTGTTTTGTGTTGAACCAGCAATAACCCCTAACTCTGCTGTGCAAGAGATATGAGATACGGTTCAGGCTGGGCTGGGGTATCTGAAATATTGCCATTTACAAGCTGTATCAAATGCGTCTGCTGTTGTAATTTAGCTGTGTACAGTGCTCTTGAGATGATGTAAAGCTCTGTTTAAATGGCCCATAATAATCTAAAACACAAGATGTATTATTCAAAAGGCTTGTGGGTGCCTAATGCCCTCTGCATTGTAGTCTTTGGGTTGCCAGTGTGACAAAAACACACACACACGTTTTGCTCAATGGTAATGGTGGGTTCAGTTTTTCAAGCACAAGAGCAGGTAGTTTGGTCAGTGCTTTTCCTTTCTGTTCCTTTTTATTTCATCTCGGTCTCTCTCCGTGTCTCTCTCACTCTCTTTTATGCTTTCCTTTTCTTTCCCTGTCACAGTGCGATGTTAAATATCAGCATCCTGCTGGGCATATAACATCTGTATGTACATAATCTTGTCCTTGATCATGAAAAAGAAACAAATAGAAAAGAATATAAAATATAGAAAAACATATTGTCAAGTTTCTCGATGTGGGTTTGAGGGAGAAAAAAGCACGTCGGTGCTGTATTCATTATGGGTGGATTTTGAAAAAAAAAAGAAAAATAAACAGAACATTATGGAGGTGGAGGTCCCAAGGGGGGTGGAGGGGGTAATATGATTTTCAGCTTTTGAATTGGGGTAAATGGAATGAAGACATTTATACAAAATGAAAACTATAAAAAAAAAAAGGAAACAAATAAATGTCCCTGGCTCCCAATTTACGTAAACAATTGAGCAATTCTGGAGAGGAGGAGGAATGGGGAGGAGGAGGTACAGCCCCGGGTATACAATACAAGAGTGCTTCAGTTGAAAGTACTGTACGTGGTCGTCCGCGACCCGTGGGAGGGCACAATGTGATCCAAACCTGAGGGCTGGGAGATTGGACGGCACTTTCCAGGCAGAAATGTTATGTTCCACTCTGAGAGGGAGACAGGCAGACATTCCTTATGTTGAGAAATGCGGTGTCTCCTCGGGGAGATCATACTGCATACTATTTATGGCGACGCAATGTATTATGAATAGTATTAACGTAAGGCTCACACACAAACACTGCCTGACCTACTTCAAACATTTTGATTAAAGCAGGGAATGAGGTTCACAGGGCTGCTAATTATGTCAACATTATTTGCTTGGCCTGTAGGTACAGTACAGTACGTTTGGCGGAGACCTCGTATAAAGGTGTGCTCCTCAAATCATTGCTTGATCTGATCATTATGTAAAAAAGATTACATCATACTGTAATTAGTTCACACCTCCCAAAATTAGCTGGCCTTTATATATCTCTTTGGATTTATTTTATTTTATTATTAAAACACATTGACAGGCGAGGTTATATTACCGTACGCGAATGCCGAATGTTTTGAGTATATAAGTGCAATACAATCATACATTATGTTTACAAGTGATTTGGATTAGAGTAATTTAATAGCATTAAATTGGATCAAAGAGTTTCAGAACAAGGTGCCTTTGTTGGGTAAGGTTATTAAGTGGTTTTAGGTATTAAAATACACATTGTTCCCTCACTGATGCGGTGGTAAATACCCCTCCCCCTGTAGAAATAGTAGGCTACACAAGACTCTAACCAGATTTGAATGTACTCTTCTGAATTCTAGATTCACTACTGTGAACAGATCCCTGACAGACAGTCAATTCAAAATGCAATGGTTAATCGATGAATTCGACAGAATGGCAGTGGAATAGAGTAGTTTCTCTCCCGCCTGCTTCACCAGATCTCTAGAAGTTGGATTGATCAGGTGTCCATAGACCAGCCTTACAATAGAGAGCATAATTCATCATGTCTGATACAGTTTCACCCCTTTCACAAGACACCCTAATTGCACATTGATTTCAGTTCCTTCTTTGAAACTATTTTGCCAAGCTATAATGTAAGTCAAATAAATTATGTGTTCAGAGGCAGATAATGAAGAGTTTAAATAATTTTTTCTACCAGTCCAGCGAATAGGGCACTTTTTACGTGATATTATATATTAATCATAACGAAATAAGCATTTACTAGGATCCTATATGCCATTTGGCCCTTGACAATTCATACTAGTTAAAAGTGATTATTATAGTACGTCTCGACCTACAGTATTGATACTGTGTATCTACAGACCTAGGCCAATTCTGGCACACAGCCGCTCTTTAGATGTAAAGTAGAACATTGAGATAAGGTGTGGGTGTATGACAGAGAGATAAGAAAGGAAATTAATACGCAGAAAGAAACCATATGATGTTATAATGTGATAGATTATCTATGTACTTTCAGTGATGAATCTAGGGCACGCTGTCAGTATACCAAAAAGACATGTTGCACTGAGAGATAATTACAGATAATTAATTATTGTTTTAAATCGGCTCTTGCCTTTAACAACACAGACCGCTTAATCCCCATACATTATCCTAACTATTGTTTAGTAACTATGCTCATTCAGCTCCCATGGGTAAATCGAATGTTGCAAGTCTATTACTAAGCCCCAGTAGCTTTCTATTACCACTGTTAATGAGCGTGTCAGCGTGTAGCATGTTAGGTAGGTTTTTCCGCTAGGAGGGCTCTTGAAATATGAACATGCTTCACATTTTTGAGCACACCTCAAGAAGAATATGATATTTTTCTGAGAAGTGTACATTTTCCCTATATTAATGAAATGCTGCTGCACAGTAGCCTAGCTAGTAAGCAACAGTAGGCCTAGACTAAATATTTAGATAGGTAGCTAGATAGATATACTGGAGGTCGATAGATGTAGGTACTATACGTAGATAGATTTAATAGTGTAGATAGATTTGTGTTATTATTGAGCCTAGTATAGCCGAATAGATTCTTCGCATTTCCAGGTGCATTTCCTCAGAAGGGAGACCACACCTTGCCCACCTCCTCGAAACCACAAATTGAATCTTGTCAATCACTCACCTCTCTGAGAATGGGAGCGCCGGGCTAATTAGCAGTGTGCACATTCCACTGCTTCAGCGCGGCAGAAATGATGTGAACCAGGCAACGCAAAAGGAGACATCTCGCCCACCATGTGTCCCCTGTAGTCATTAAGTCGCCCACCTTGCATCTCCAACACAGAGAGAGCTCCCATTACTTTGCCTTTCTCAATTACATCCCACGCCCGCCATTTTTCCTGTCAGTCAACTAGAGGGTAAATATTGGCTGTGCTGCTGGAAACTGAGAGGGAAAAACTTGTGATTTCTTCTGTGAGTGACAGTGTCCACCAGAGCCCTTTGTGTTAATTTAGAGGCCTGTTATGTGAGACAGGGACTCTGTTGTGATGAAGTCACCGACAACGTGACAGGGAATGACAAGTGTCATTACTGTGTGAGGTGACACATGACAGGTGGACAACAGGGGCTGTCGTGTGCGCGTTCTTGCACAGAACAAGAATATGTATGACAGCGCCGTGTGAGGATACAGAAATAGTTGTCTCATTTAGAAAAAAAAAACAATATCGAAAAAAGAGGACGCCTCACCCACCCCTCTCTCTGTCTCTCCTCCTCCTGTCTTTATCGAAGCCTTTACCTTCGTCCTCCCGCTTCCTCCGTCTCTTTTGTGTGGCGACACGATGTGCCCCGTGCCTGTTCTGTGCTGCCACCCTTCAGAACGCCAGGCCCACCCCTGGCTGTGTTGTTCATATATGTATATGTGTATCGCGTTTATCTCTGTGTGTGTGTGTGTGTGTCTGCACGTATAGGTATATCTGCTATCTGTCTGTCTAGCCTAGATTCATTTAACAGACTTATTTATTTTTGATTTATGGGGCAGCATCTAGGCTAGTGTATTTGTGCATGTGTGTATGAATGTGCGTGTGTGCCTGTGTGTGCGTGTGCGTGTGCGTGTGTGTGAAAGCATTATCTGACTTTTCTCTACTCTGGACCTCGATTACAGTTCATTTTTGTTACATTTTTAAAGTTCTCATCAATGTAACCACTGAAAGAATACAACAGAATACTCCAGAATACAAAAGGAAGAAATGTTTTTCTTCCACCCTGACACTGATTTCCTGTGCTGTGATGCAACGATTATGACTATTTTGATTCATTTAGTTGCCAAACTTGTCCTTTTTTTTTTTTTTCAAAATCCATGAAGTGGCGTTAAAATTGATATGGTGGGTGAAAAAATAAAAAAAATCAATTTTGTTTTTAACAGAACTCACTGTGTATTTTTTTGGCTTTTGCTACCTCTGTGGTTGGAAAAGAGCTGAGGTCAGTATAATATTTGCTTCCTGCTGAGTAAGACCTTGGGCTTTTGTTACATTCACAGGTTTGCGTTTGTGTCTGAGGTTTTTATCATAGACATAGACATTATTTGAATAAGCAGAATGAATATTATTGTCGAGCATGTGTACAGTAACAATCAAATCACCCAAAGCCACCCATCTATCGAGCTACTTGCCCATCTATCTACAGGGTACCTACCTTTGCAAAGTACTTGAGATAGATAGATAGGCCATAAGTTATTGGAAAACAGAATGAGCTGTAGAATAATAGAAACAGTGTCTGCATTGTGGTTTCTGTCTGAGGGAGCAGATGCTTGACATGTTGTGTTTTTTTTCAACCTAACTGCCTCTGAAATTTAGGTTTGTGTTGAACGTGACCCATTAATGATCACCTCTAAACTTAAAGAGAAAAAAAGCCTAGCTGACAACATCACATTTTAAACCACAGAGAACATCAAACTTTTGATTGCCTGAGAAATCATTTCACAACTCAAGCTTGGAGAGCGGGGCTGCAGCATGGTGAAATTGCAATACCTGTGTTTGATTTTTCTGATGGCAGGCCCAATAACAGGTCAGTCTGAATAATATAGCCTGTCGTATCAATAGTGGTTTCATTTGGAAATGCTTTATATAGAGCTTCTAAAGAAAGTTCAGCAAGTAACTTCAAAGCTAGACGATTTAGGTGAGCTTCATCAATTTCACCAGAAAAAAGATCCAAGATGGATGATAACATGAAAATCATTTGATTGACAATCTTCATATAAATGTACTTTATGATTCTTGTTTGAATTATTGTGTTGTTAGTTATTATGATCTATCTGAACCGTTGATTTGGTCTTTATTTAACTGTGCTACCATGCTGTAAATAATTATTCTATTTGTTTGTATTTGCTCTAACCTGTGTGTAGAAATAAACTGATGGTATATTCGTATATACCTAGTGTGTAAAAAACATATACTGTATACTGTAGGTAGGCCTACACTATGTGACAACAATAATAGTAAAAACTATTTCCCAAATTTCTCCACCCAACAGAACTTTAATAGGTTCTTTGGATAATATATATAATGACTGTGTTTTCAGCTGCCATGGACACCTCAGAAGGACTGGGAGTTACACAGTCCCCCTATTCTCTGAATTTGATGCAAGGGGAGACGGCCACCCTGTCCTGTCATTTCAAAGTTGAATCCACCAACTATGGGGTTCAGTGGTTCAAAACAAGGTCAGAAAAGCATCCCATCTCAAACTCATCCAGGCGCTTCTTCACAGAGAAAAATCAGAAGTCATCCCTGGTGATAACTCAGGTCACCCTGGAGGATTCTGGGTGGTATTACTGTGAGGTGAACGTCCTACAGAAAGATCCCGAGTGGGGAAACGGCACAGAGCTTATTGTCTTGGGTGAGGAGCAAATGATAGCCACCATTATGACTTATTTTTTATTTGATTCATTAATTATTAATTAATTTGTTGCATTCATTGTTGTGTTTGTTGGGTTGTGGACTATGAAAAAAGCTGACTATGAAATGGTCTTAATTATCTCTCAGTTGTATCCTATTAGCAGAAGAGCTCCATTTAGGACAGGACTATTTAAGCTGGGTGCTTATGTGAGCCATGCATCACCGTAAAGGAAAAAGATGATGTAATCTATAAAAAAAAAAAGTCATGTGAAATTCCCTGTGAGTTCTTCTTTTTGCCTGAACAGTTTCATGACATATCTAGAAATAATCACCCCAGTACTATGTGCAGGGCCTTGTATCGATCCTTTCCAGGGAATTGAAACTCACCAGAAAACAAGGCAGGGAGAGATGGCAAATTATTATGTGGAAATCCCTCATGCGGAAGAGAATCTTTCTTTAAATTTCCTCTGGTTGCTACACTGACTCCTCTTAAAAAGAGCAGACATTTTTCTTGCCATATGTGAACCCCTTTTTTTTTTTTAAGGCAGACGTAACACTGGGACACATGAATGAGCAAAGGGATCTGATTTAAAACAAAACAGTCTGACTCATTAAAATAAAAATAACTGGAGATAGAGGCAGGTTAGCATGTCCATTGACTAGACCGGACTTGTTCAGTGAGGGCATTTGTGTCCATGTTCCAAGTCACCAACTATCGCCAAAAACCAAGGATGAAAATGTGATAAAGCAGAGAGAGCAGATATAACAATACTATATTTTTTTACACTTTGAAGGTTTGCTGTACTGTATATTAAAAAGCGGATTTGACCTGTGGCAATAAATTGTGACCAAAATCTCATCAAACAATTCAGTTTACAGTAGAGTGTTGGCGATCTCCACTGCTCCATAGAAGGCACTCTATAGATGGTTTCCATATTATTATAATGGAAACAAAGGGGACCAGCCAAAAACTCTCTTAACTCACTGTAAAAAATATCATAAGACATTAGAGAGTTTTTGGTCGGCCCTGTTTGTGAGTTTTTTTTATTCGCTTTTGGTTCTAAATGATTGGCACAGTCGGAAAATATGAGAAAATGAGGTCCAGTGGGAAATTGGCCAGAATTGCTCTTTAATACCAGATAATGGGCCCACCTTCTCCTACAATTTGTACCTTCAAAAACAGCTTTAACTTGCCCTCTAAAGTGATAGTTAAACTTGGTAGGTGCATTAGAAGTAGGAAGTCTGACTCAATTGCTTTTCGCTGCTCTGCATTACGTTGTCTCCTTCTGCGCCTGCCACTGCTAGCGCCACCTTCTGCCCCCAGAATATTCCTCCAGATTCCCTTCGACGGGGTCTCAGCGCTCTTCTGTGTCACCGGAGGATTCCACCCGAGCCAGCTGACCCTTACCTGGACCTACCAGAGTGTTGCACGTATCGATTACCTGTCATTCGCCAACTGCACCCTGCCTTCTATCGACCTTCATAGTGACCCGCCCATACTCCCGGTCCCTCAAGACCTCTCTGCTGATTGGTTGGCAAACCCTGTGTCAAACTCCATGCCTCAACAGTGTTTCCATGTGATGGATAACTCAAGCCAGAAGGTTTACCTGGTCAGTGCTTTCACCCTTCCGCTGAAGCAGTCTTTGGGTTCAGGGATCACCTTTAGCTGTACCGTACGGGACCACCCTGCTTTGAACAGCACTCTGACTGCCTCCTTTGAATGGGGTGAGTGTATTTGCTAATTGTAATTCATGTGCCGGTGTTTCTTTTAGTGGCACCGGTCTATAGAGTATATAAACAGTGACACTGTGTGTAGGATACACGGATCTGGGGCCTTAAGATTTCACATACTTCGCATGCAGGCTTGCTTGAGTGTGTGCTCCACTCTGCTGTTACTGTGGGTCAAACATTGATCATTCCAAGGCAACAGATTGCCTGCAATATTGCATACTCGAACAAATTAACGATTTCCCGATCCTTTTTTAAACACCTCTCCTCCCTGGGAGGAAGCAACAGTCCATCAGCCGATGCCAGTTCAACTGTCCTGATTTAATTTAGCCTCACTCAATAACATGATGGTCGTGCTAATCAGTGTTGCCTTTATTTTTTTTTAATTGCTCCACATCCCAGAGGCTGCCCCTAATGAGCTGATCATATACTTGAACATTCTCAAGATGTGTTTCCTCGCCGGGATGACAATGTTGTTTTTATGGGAAGGTGAGTCAGTGAACCTCTTACCCTGCTCAGTATTACAGCAGTTAAAGCACAATTTAACTTTTATTAAACCCTTGACTCTGCCGTTCGGCAGAAGATAATCAATTTGTATTGTTATAAAGTTTTAAAGAATTTAATTGTTGTAGTGTTTAAGATATATTTACGTTCTTTATCATGAATTAGAATATACCTCAAATTCTACAACAACAAACTAGAGATTTGTAGACGTTAGAAGTATTGTATGTGGAGTCAATGGCGAATGAATACAACTTTGAAATGCCAGTCAAGCACCTACCACAAAAGGAGGGTTAATTTATGGCGAGCGTCAGATTGACTTAATATCGAGGTGAGGAAGCTATAGAATCAAGGGTTTGAAAAGTTCCGTTCTTCTTTAAGGAGAAAATATTGTATTTAATGTGATCTTGCTCTCTGCAGCAATCAAATGGTTGTTTGCACCAAGGACATGAACTCTTGTGTGAGTATAATGCTTTCCTTGACATTAACTGGCATGACATGACGAACATGCTCATAACTGGACATTTACTGAATCACTTGTATGCTTATGTAGACACATAGCACCTTTCACAGGGACACATACAGTGGATAAATGCACAAAACACACTTGCACACACACACACACACCCTGGTCTTTTATAGCTGTATCTTTTTATCCCTATAACCTATCAGATATTGTTAGGAAAAAGTCAACACTGACGCAATCCATATTTGACCAATTACTGTCTTCCAGGAAAACAGACATGACATATGAGAGAAAACAGCCGGGAGGACAGCCGGGCTTTCTCTGACTCGTCTCAGTAGAGCCAAACCCTTGACAAACGACACCATATAAAATGGTGCTCCTGAATTAAACATGACTCAAATAACATGTATTAGTTATTGCATAATGCACCCATGTATATTATAAACTGTATTCTGTATTCTTTGCCTGCATTGTACCATAGAAGTGGTGCAATGCTGTTCCTTTGTACCATGTATTGAGAGTGTTAACCTTTGTAACTGTTTATCTATGGGCGTACTGACATAAATGTTTCTGGATTTCCTTATTGAGTAAGCCGCTGGTAACAGCTTCCATCTCTGAGTTATTCAGTTCCGACCGTATGTCAGCGGGAATGTTTCTTGCTTGATCTGCCTGTCAAATAGATAGAATAATCATCTGAGACTAATCCCTAGATAACTGGATTAGCGTGAATGTAGGCACTACCTGGTATGATAGTGTTGTGGTGTGGTGTTTGGATTCATGCGTGGCAAAATGAGCAGATCCCTGCAAAATAGTACCAACCACAACGCCAGCACTAGCCGGTAATATTGTAATACCCATTCAATTTAGGGGAAGCAGACATTTCTCCAACTGGATTGATGTCAAAACAGAGATTTAATGTTTTCTTTACAATAAACAATAATTGGATTTACTTTATATTTGAATACAATTTTATTTTAAGAATTTGAATCGATGTCAGTAATTTCATTTATAGGGATAGCAGACAAATATCCCAGATAAATAAAATAAGAAAAAGCTTTTTTAATAACAGACATTTTATGTAATAAAATAGCATTATGCAATAGGCCATATGTTATTAACTTTTACATTGAAAGACACTCTAGAATGGTCTTTCTTTGATCTCCCTCTCTCTCTATCACTCTCACACATACACACAGCCTGACACATATACTGACAAAAAATAATCACCTTTCACCATAACAGTGTACATATTATGCTTGTGTAAAGTGCTTATCGCTTATTGCTAAGGGATGATGTTTGAACCTGACGCTTGGCTGTTTGGTTTGTTGACCTCTCGTGCATTGTTTTATTAAAGGAAGTGAAAGCCAACTGCTATGTAACAAGCTTTTTTTTTTTTTTTTTCAAACCTGGCCACCCACAACAAGTCCCTGTAATACACTAAATCTGCTTTAACTTCAATATTCATACTTTATTTGTAATACCTTATGACATTGTTTGGCGGGAACTATTGCAGCTTGCACTGGTGAGCGTTTTTCTTTTTGCCCTGTAGTACACAAACGCTTCCATATCCTGTTTTCGGACATAAACCAGCGGCTGAAACATAGACTATGTAAACTAACAGTCGTGTCCACGAGTAGCAACACAAACAGTGGTCTTATTTCCTGCTTCCAAGTAAAGGTGTGAGAAAAAAAGAAATTAGTCCAGTCACCCACTCGCAGGCACCCATTCACTCCACTCAGATAGCATTGATCGCCTCTTGTTTGGTCGCCTTATCTTCAACAGTCTCGTTAACGTGTTTACGAAGGGACCAGAACCCTTGGCGCGTCATGCACCTGTTGAGCCGACTCCTCGCCCCCCCCATCACGTTACCCACGTTCCCCCTCACGGCGGCAGAGGAAAAGTAGAAAATCAGCGGGTCCAGGCAGGCGTTGAAAGTGCTGAACAGCAGGGCCTTGTCCCTCCAGTCGGGACTCTTCCACGTGATAAAGCCCACGATGTGCGAGACGTTGTACGGGATGAAGCACAGGGCAAACACCAGCAGGGTTCCCAGGGCCATGCCGATGGCCCGCATTCGCCTGCGCCGGCCGATGTGCTGCAGCCTGGACAGGATCCGGATGAAGTTGATGTAGCAGAAGCTGCTTATTATGAACGGGATGCAAAATAGCACCAGACACAGCTCTAGGCGTACGGGCAGGAGGATCTGCAGTTGAGCCGAAGTGAAGTTTGCATAACACACATGTGCGCTGAGGCTATAGTTGGAGCTCTGTACACCTTCCCAAATGACGCTAGCTGAAACGTTGCTAGCTGAAACGTTGCTAGCCGAAACAGTGGCGCTTCCTGTAACGTTGATGTTGGCCGCTTTGTTAGAGCCAATGAAGGGCACGATGTAGACGATGCTCAGGTTGACGAAGGAGAAGATCCAAAAGAAGACGCTGGCTGCCACGGCGTACGCAGGCCGCCGCTTCAGGGAGTGCTGGATGGGGAAGGCCACACCCAGGTAGCGCTCCACGCTGACTGCGGTGAGGAAGAAGGTGCTGTTGTAGATGGTCATGTAGAAGATGAAGCCCGACAGCGGGCAGAGCACATAGGGCATGTCCCACATCATGTTGTTCATCACCTCCTGCATCTTGAAGGGCAGGAAGAGGAGGAAGAGGAGGTCGGAGATGGTCAGGTTGAGGAGCAGGATGTCGATGGGCTTGGGGTTCTGCCTGACTTTCCTGCTGAAGGTGTAGAAGGCCAGGACATTGGCTGGGAAGCCCGTCACGAAGGTGATGATGTAGACAGAGAGGCACAACCCAGTGTGGCACTCCTGCATGGTGGTCTCTGTTGGAGTCAAGTCACCGGGCAATGAGGAGGCGTCACATACCGTCATAGGATACGAGTGGGATGAAAGCACTTGAGTGCAAGAGGTGTTGACCTGTCTGAGATGCCGAAATGAGGCTTCTTACTGAGTCAACATTCTGGAACTAACCTTTTTAGACAGCGTGGTTTTCCTGTCCCCGCAGATAAACCAATGCTCATTGTCTCCTCAGTGGCTTTGTGTTCTGATGAAATACAATAAAAAGAGATTAATGCATGGCATACACTGCAAAAAAACAAAAAAGCTTCTTTTTTTTGGTTAGTTAAAACTATAAATACATACACAATACAATGATGTATCAAGTCAAATTGAATAAATCCTGACATGAAAGGAACTATAACTTTTCATTACAAATTTCACAAGAATCTCTGAAAAATATATAATTATTTTGTATTTAAAATAGCAACTAAGATAAGTAAATAATAGTAAACATATGTAATAAAAACATTTAAACAAACATATACTTAAATTTCACAGAGAGGTATAAGACAATGTTGTATACGACATTGTACATTGTATAAGGCATTTAAACAGAATATAATTTATTTTAACAGGCAGATAAATACTTACATTACTGGATATACTACACATGTGATTATTATCCACAATGAAACTATTATTAAAAATCTCTATATATACACATGTATATATTACTATACTATCTATATCTATTCTACAGTATTCTCCCATTCCAATATTTGAGTGCACTATGTTTATTGTTCATTAGACAGATCTTGAGTGTACTGCTATAAAGTACTTTTATAAAAGTATACTGCTATACTTTTTTCAACATACAATTCAGCCTAGATACATTTGATGGCAAAGAGGTACTGTACTGTCTGAAATGCAAAGTGGTTATAAAGTGGTCATATACTGAGGGTCAGTCACATGGCTTTGTATACAAACATAGATAGTATTGGTTCATGGTTTTCTGTGGGTTGTAAAATACAATATAATACTTCCTTATCATTGACTCCTTATCTCTGTAACTTTATGTATACTCAAACAATGGATATTTTACTGTGCATACATAATATAAACGTTGTAAATGTAAACTACATTTTTATTTTATTTTCCTTTTTTCTTTTTAATGTGTTTTCTATTATTGGCAGGGTCTAATTGTAGAAATAAATTAGTGAAGTAAAGTAAATAAGTGAAGTGAAGGCCCTGAACTCTAATAAAATAACATTGTTATGATTGATAGGAAATGGTAGTTCCTTTATTTAACAAATAAAATTAAAGTGAATGTTATATGTACCCTAATTCACTGTCTACTACTGGAATGTAAAAAAGAATAATAGTTGCCGATAGTAGCCGTTTACAACTACCTCTCTATGTTATGTCCGTTTATCTATTTTTTAAACCACTCCTGAGAAGATTATTTGTAGCTTACCTTATTTTGCTATGAATTTCTTGGTACAACCCTTTGAAGCAATTGCTCAAAAGTTGTTATTAAATTCACCAGTGCTCAGCTTCTGCGTGCTGTCGACTGGCAGGTCCCCATATTTACATTATAATCTAAACCTCCAGCGCACATAATAGAAATTATTATTGGAGAGATACTGCTGCTGTTCTCACAGGTTTTCCCGACAGGGTTACCGTAGTAACAACTGCCCTGCCTTGCACTAAGAACGTCACTTGGGTGGTCACACTGGCTTTGGTATCCAGTTTGGTCTTGTTTGTTAAAGCTGATTTTTATCTATCCATAGATGAGAAAAGTGAGAAGTGAGAGAGGAAGAGAGGAAAGGCGAGATGAAGACAAACCTTCATGCTGAGAAGTCCCTCCCTTCTTAATTTGGGGTGAGGTCATCAGGACCAACATGCATCTGTTTGTTTGGAAAGTGATATAATATCGATGTTATATGACTCATAACTTATTATGTCAAACATGTTTTCAAGTAGCAGCTAGAGTAAGCTCAGCTAGACTGAATTTGTATATACATTTCTATTTCATTGGCTAACTTTGCATTCTATAGCAAACCAGTTTGAAAGTTACAGAGGTGTAAGCAGTGTAATAGCATTTACCAGAGCTTTTGAACCGCTGAATATTAAAAGGAGTACAAAGAGTGCTTTTGAAGTTGACATAATATATGTTAATTATTGTGAGGCACTTTGAATTGAGCTTAGTCCCTTCAGAAGGCTTAACTCAAAGGGCAAATTAAAGCAATAATATTTTTGTTCACATACAGTCATGTGGGAACTTTAGTGTAGTACTTCTCACTTTTGAAATATGATACTGTTAATGATAATAATGATACTGGTCATGTTGTCAAATGACAGTATCAGCTTGATCTGGTGGATTTACATTTTTTATAGGTCATTCCATATATAAAATAAATAATAGAAATAAAACAAAAACTGAGACTTATGTTGAAAACAAACACATACTGTATATGTGAACATGAAAACATATTGTAAAAATGTGCAGTACAATATTTAGAATATGTATGGAAGGGTCCATGAGCATAGGAAACCATACACCAACATTGTAAGTTCATATATAGTTTACAAATCTTATAGTTTTTATTTTATTTTACTTTGATTTATTTATATATGGAATGATCCATGACCGTTTTGATCATTTTCTATCTATACTTTTTTTTATAAATATATCCCTATGTGTTACAATTTCTATAAATCTGTAACAAATATCATACTGTATGAATTGTGACCTTTTTTGGACATCATGCCAAAATCATAACATTTACAGCATTTGGCAGACTCTTTTATCCAAAGCGACTTACAATTAGTACATTTGTCAACAGTTGAACTGGTTAACCACCAGTTTTTGCA
>JAODLI010000008.1:4060129-4070787 GCA_027575585.1 Percopsis omiscomaycus | reverse complement strand
CAGATATCACTTTAGATGATCTTACCACGTAAAATCAAATACAAATGTGATCACACTCTAATGGGCATCACACTTGCATACATACAGTGTCCTCAGGCACACGTTTATGCTTTTCATTTGGATATATAAAATGTCTTGTATAATTTCAGGGTATGTTGTCATTGACACTATATTTGAGCACTGATTGTCTTGGTTTGCCAATCCTAAAGGGTTTAATGTACCTGCCAAAGAAAATTGACCCCATAATGAACAATATAATTATCACTGATGTAGGCTAATGTCTTAATTCTTAGTTATAAAGTTTAAATAGTTGCACATAGGTTATATAGTGAAAGAAATGTAGAAGAGCATGCCAAAACGCTGCTAAATTTGAGTAGGCCTATACAAAAAATGGTTTCAGTGTATAACAGACATTAGTGGTTAAGGAATAGGACAGTGACTCGCTGTATTACAGCGTGTAGGGTAGCGTACAAGAGGTTATCACTGCGAGTGCGAGGAGATAATTTCCTCAGAAAATATTTTCAAACTCTGGATTATTAAAGACCTTATCATCAACCCTAACATAGCGCTCTCTTTTGGAAATAAGATTTAAAGCAAGCTCATACAGCGCAGACCCAGAAAGGATAAATGATCGATGACATAAATAATTTGTGGTGCTTTATATTTTGTTTACACGCCTTTTCATTTCACATGTTTGCTAATATACAACTGAGTTTAGTTATTACAAATTTCATTTCGACTAAGAAAATGTCTTGTCCCTAATTTATATTTTCAACTTTATATGAACAAATATACCAAATTTTAGCTCTGCTTTACTGCCATCTAGTATTTATTTGTGATTATTGCATGTGATTGAAACAATGAGCAATCACAATTCTGAGCAAAAAATTTTGAAATTGAAGCGTTTCATCTATCTATAGAAGGATGGATCCCAGGGTTGGAAAATAACAGACATAGCCTAATGGAATTTAAGTATTTTATTACAAAAATAATAAAGGAGAACAATATTACAACAGATGGAATAGGAGATGACTGAAGCCACCACCACCCAGAACTGACAGGACCTGGTCTAGGAAAAAAAAAAGTTATCCTTTTAAAACAAGAGGAGCTCCTCCAGGATAATGAGGCTCTGAACAGAATGCTTCTCCTTAAAATGGAGCAGGACCTGTGGGAATCCATAACGGGGGAGGCTGATAAAATCCAGGCCTGTCAACAACAGAGAGTTGCTCAACTAAAAAAGGAGGAGGAGAACACGTCCCTCTCAGGCCAGGTCTTCATCTTGGGTAAAATTTGTTTGCTGTTTGCAGATACATGTAATCAACAATATAATTGCTAGAAAGCCAACAATAGTTCCTGTATCGAGTAACGTTAGCCTACTTGTATTCGTATTTCAAATAATTTACACCATGTCAATCTTTGGAAATATGTTGATAGTTGGTCATATATGAATTTATTAGGAAATATTTGCCCTAACAATCACATTTTATCCCAGAAATGTGACTTCTGAAATCTGGTACCATTTTGTATTTTGTGACAAATGCTTGGAAATTTCAGTTATCAATTAAGAAAATGTCTCTAATTATGTCACAAGTTTAAAAGGCCTTCTTACTAGCTGTCTGTATGCCTATTTCAATGCAGAAATTGTGGATAGTATACCTTGCGAGGCAGCTTGATTCGCGAAATCACAATCACGCGATAATCTATATTGCCATGCTTAAAGTTAAGCGTCCTATGAGGAAGTACTGGCAGCTACGGGCGTGGTTTAAGGGTGACGTTACCCTATGATGGACAAATGGTTCATCCAATCACCTGCCAAGTATTTAAAAAAAAACACAACTCTCCCAAAAGTATTTTTGAGAGTGCTTTGCCCTTTTCCAAACAGTTTCGAAGGACGACTTCTCAGATGGTTCTGTGTAACAAACCATCTGTCGCGTCAGGTTAGTGAATATTTGCCTATTAAGAAAATATTAGGGACTTTGTTAATAAAAAACAAATGAATAAAGATTTTTTTTTTGGCAATTACATATTTAAAAAGGGGCTTATCGCCATCTGGTGGAAGAAGGGAATGCATTTTTATCGTGCACTTGGCGGTTTATATAACAAAGGGCTAAATAAAGACCTCTTAAAAAGGTGTTTAGGTAACTGCCTCATACCTCTTCTCAGGTTGAAGGTAGAATTATCTGTCTTTACAGACCCTTTAAAACAGCTGGAAATGTTCCAAAGATACATTAAACAGAAAACATTTTTTCCATCAAGAAATCCCACACATTTAAATAGTTCTAGATGTTTTGTAATGTCCCCCCTTTATTTAAAACAGACTACTAATGGATGACTAATGTGACTTAATATTTCAGCTCTTTATCGCTTTTGGCATTTGTATGCACCACTTTGTACTAGTATTTAAATACTAGTACAAATACTAATATTTAAGTACTAGTACAAAGTGAAAATCACATTGCAATGGCTGAAATGTGATTTTTTTTTGGGGGGTGGGGTTTAAACTAATTAAATTGTAAATTTCCAGAGCTTAGTTTAATAACTTTTTTTCATCAATTTCATCAATAAATCTAACCCCCCAATATTACCAGGCTAAATGTAAAAGAAAAGCTTTTTATTGCAAGTATTAGTGAAAGATACACTTCAAACTAAAAGGAACGCAACACTAAGAAGCAAACAAAAAAGAAATATATCATAAAAACAAACAGTAAAGAAATATTGATACAAATTCTGCAACATACAAAAGGGATTTAGACATGGATCTTATGGTGGTGAAATGTCAATGTTCGAGGCACATATATTTGCTAGAGCCTCATGTAATGGTACCGGAGTCCACAATGTTTAGTTGTAGGAAATGCTACATTGAAAACACTGATGAATTTTGACAAATATACATACTGTACAGTCACACTTTTTGCATTCCTCCAATACCATAATTTAGACCATCTGCTACACTTCACAAACCCTAGCAATATTTGGTTCATAGTCATTACTGGAATGCTAATAGACTGAAAATAAGATAACTGATAGCTAAAGATGTAAACAAAAGTAATGAGTAGACTTAATGGGTCTAGTGCCTTTGGAACATGAGTGACAAAACCTCCAAAGCCCCATGTCTCTGATCCTCAGATGGGATTCCAGACAACCAGCAGATCATAAAAGACCATAAAAAAGGAACAGCAATTTATCACAACACCTTGGTTCATTATACAGGCACAGGTCTATTACAACCAGCCAGGGGACAAATAGTATTTGCAAATACTTTAGTGCTTTGGTGTATTCTACCTAGGTACCAGATAGTTTGGTACAAACTATTAGCACCGGGAAATGTTTGTACCTGATGTACAATGCATGTAAGGGTCTATTAGGAAATTCAGCATCATTTTCTCTTATTAACTTTTTTGACACCATCATTATCCTCATGTAATGAACCCTGCTACTGGGACCTAACCCCAGGCAGGTCAAATATATAGAATTAATTTGCAAATACTGTTTGACCTTACATGGATCCCGTTTCTTACATCCATAGACACTCAGCATGACACAAGTTCTGAGAGTACATTTTTTCATACATCTGACCGGTAGCACTTATAGTGGTTAAAGTGAGATGAGACATGCCTGTTTGGAAATGAGCAAACATGTAGTAACGACGTAGGCAGGTTTCTTCAATAAACTACCCAACACAGACGTTGCCAAGTCACATACAGTATATATTTGAAAATGATGTAGGAACCCATTTAAGGCTGAGGCATTTATATCCTTGTGGAATGAGACCTATACTGTCTGTAAAATATCCTGGCACAAGAACAAATTTGACAAAAAGAGCACAGAAGCAAACATTATTTTGTTTAAGGTAATCCATCGATTTATGCCATTGCAACATCTTTGCTTCCTTCTTTTCTTTCCCTGCTACCCTCTTTTCAGCACTCATCCACTTGGCTCATACTGGCTAGGGAAGTTGACAAAGCTAATGTGCAAACTAGCAGCTGGGGATGAGAAAGTCCACTTCAACACAAGTAAGCATGGTTTAGACATGGTTCCCTTAGATAACAGAGACGAGTTGGAGGGTTCACAAATACAAAGAAAGGCTGGATGAATACATGACCTGAGACTGCAAGACACAGGGCTCTATATACCTGCCGACAGGTCAAATCCATACTGTTGTGCTTGCATGTCTAAGGAGACTAAGGCGTGGCCATGGAAGGGGCAGGGCTAAGGTCTCAGTCTCCACCCCCTCCATGCTGCGAAAAGATGCGGACACTCCAGCCGCTTATATGCACTGTTAATAAATACACCATAAAATATTTCGCATATATATATTTTAAAAGAACACCACATTTAAATAGGACAAACAAAATAAAAGTCGGCTCAAGAATTTTCAATTTCTGATAAGTGTTAAGACAAAACTTTTTTTTTGTTTTATTTTTACTTTTTACAAGGTACACTTTTTGTTTTTAAAATAGTTATAAGAATATAGCAATCAAGCATTACTCAAGCTTTATACTGTCATAATAAAAGCAATATTTGCAGTTTTCCTTTCATGTAGTATAACATATGCAGCATACCAAGGTAAGTGAGGTGCAGTGTTTCTGAGATCTCTTGTAGAAGATAGAAAGACGCCCACCGGACTGAACAGGTACCCAAACAAAAACAGACCACCCTAGGCTTTTCAGTTTCCACCCAAGATCAGACACACATTCCTCCTGTAAAGAACAAGACCTATGGAAAGGCATTGCAATAGGATGATAGGATACCATTGGCCAAGCCTAAGGCTGTGCATCAAAAGACAATTTTAAATACTGATAACTTCCTTTAATTGGTTGTCGATACAGATTCAAACATTATCTTTTCTTTTAACGATATCTTTGCTTTGTTGAATGGAAGCATGTGTCACCGCTCCACACAGTAAAGTCAGTTTGTAATTAAGACAGGCCATCAATGTTTTTTTTTAAATATACACACACATTGTATCATGATTCATTGTAGAAATGCCCATAAAGATGACAGGAAAAAATGCTCTTGACGCGATCCAACACCTTTTCGGCACCTTTTGGTAGGTATTATACTGTAAGCAGTGGTTGCCGAGAGAACACAACCACCCTAGAACTAGCCGAATCCTTCAAGCCATGGGTAAAGTCACAAAAACTTGAGGCACACTTTTAATGACCGACTGCTTCACTGGTAATGTTATCAAGTTGCCCTTGTAGGTTTAAGGGACAGAGAACTCAAGCTATTTGTCTGAATGAGAGTGGCAGTCAATAAAGTGCTGTGCTATGTTTGTCATTCGTGAGCCAGGCTTTGTCACAACCAGTATCATATTAAACCTTTTTATTCCCACGCGCACATTCCACTGTACCAACGAACCCATTGGTCCAAGTTGCTAAATGCACCGCTATGTGTAAGCTCACCCACATCCACAAGTGGCATGAATTCTATTTCGATTTAGGCTCTATATCTTTATACAGGAACACTTCATCTTCATATAAAATAAAAATGTGTGTGTGTAAAATGCAGTCTGCATTAAAATGTGTTCTTGAAAAGAAGATTCTGTTATCGACGTTCCATTAAGTGGAAAGGCACTTTCTGTGGACCTCCCTCCCCCCCCCCCCCCCATTTAATTTGCTAACCCCCACCCCAAATAGAAAACAACCAAAATCTGGGATATTTATTTTTGTGAAATGGAATCCATCTTCACTTCAGCATAAAGCAAGGCAAGGGACAATTATATTTTAATAGACCATTTGAACTTACTTCTCACCACCCCAATAGTGTGTTGAACATTGCTACAAATAAAAGTGCCAAAGTATGCCTTGAAGCGGACACTAGGGGAGACACTACATCGACTCAATTTGGGTAAATTCTTAGCAAACCTGACATTGTAGCAAGTTGAAAGCTAGGCAAACACATCGGCTATGTAAACATGTGTTCATTTGCCATCAAGAATTTAGTTTATACACAATCAACCAGAAACCGCAGGTGGTCAGAGTCCATTATTAGTCCAATCCAACATACACACTGGGCCCAAGTCCTTGGACCTACAACATAACCACACGGGCACAGAGTGACCCATAACCAGCCTAAAATCTTATCAAATCGCCACATACACATATCAATGACAGAATCCACTAGGTCATTCTTACTCAGTGAACATCTCTCCTGACAACACAAATCCTAAATCAATCCTAAAGCTCCCAGGGCTACTAAAAGGAATTCTTCTGGCCTCAGGAAGTAGTCCAACTGACACAGGCAGTCGACGTTCAAGGGCGGAGTGAAAGGGATGAACAATGAAGTTACAGGTTTTGTTACACACGTTTCCATGGCAACACTTTAAGTTGACTGGGGATAAAAGCAACACAGTCTGCAAGCCACCATAATCTGCCACACTTTAACACCAAAGCATCAACAACGTCGATGTCTACCCGATTAACATTTGGTCAAACGTGCCCTTGAAATGACACTCACAACCACTTGTCATTTTTTGTTTACAATTCTCCATCGATAAGGAACATGCGCCAGCACCAGTTTAAAAATAAAGAACATTCAAGAGCAGAAATTCTGCTCGATACACGAAATGACTACACGTGTACGCTTTTATATTAAAAAGGAGAGGCTCATGATAGAGCGTTTCAAGGCTTCAGAAATTCATCTCCTGTACCAGAATCCTTTCAGCTATTTAGGCATCTACAAAAAGTGGGACAGAAATAAAACACGTACAAGCTTGCCATTCTACTTCTTTTTTTTCTCCAAAATCAAAGTGTTATGTCCATATCCCTATCAATAACAGTTTAACAGTCGAGACACACGTCAACCACTGTACAGAGATACACTATACGCAATACAGTGACACTGAAACAACTCAACAGTCTATTGCAATAATAAAACTTTTTCTTAATATTATACTATTTAACGATTACTCATCATGATACAATTATTACTAAGATTAATAACTAGATTACATTTTTTTTTTTAACTTTTCAGTTAGCAAAAATAAGTGGTAGGCTTTAACTACTTTTTTAAATGTACAAATATACTTTCAATCTGGCTTTTTAAAAAGGCTTTCTGTCACTTGTGAAAATCACAAAGGCTCAAAACCACTGGTTTTCACGGTGGAAGGCTTGCCTAGGAAAGGCAGTCGAATGCAACATCTGAGGGACGTTGAGAAGGTTTTAACCACAATGCAGTAATCCAAACCAGGTATTTGCTCCGACCATGCACTACAGCTCTCCAGCCGGGGAAGGGAAATAATTAATTAGTACTATTAGTACATAGCTGGAGCCAGCCACCTAGTTAAAATATTTACTCTCTGGACCTGGTTTTACCTCTCGGCTGACAAATTTTAACTGCCAAACAAAATCTTAAATCTGTTTTTCACACAGATTTGCAAAAAATCAGAATACTCATGTACATCGACGTGAGGTTAAATAAATGTCTATATTTTCCTACCTCCCCCACAGAAACAAGGAATTTGGGTTCAGAGAATAGCACCATGCCTGTGTTCAGACCGACACATGCTTCTTTTAGTGCAGATTATCATTTAAACTTCTAGAACACCTCCTTACAAGTTTCAAAAGCCTGGGAAGGTGCCAAGTGGCGATCTGTTTCATAGACTATTGGCTCCTGTCAGATTACATCAGCAAACCAACTTGTCTTGGAAGCCAGTCTTAACCGTTACTTGCTTTGGCCCGGGTACAAAGACACGATTTGAGCCAAGCTTTGGTCTACATATTCTCTCGCAAGAGTGCCTAGTTTTACGAGCAGACTAAACCAGTGTCCATGAACTGGCTCTAACACAATATAGCAGCTGGATCCATTGTTTTTGATGAGGTTTAGCAAAACCAGACAGCTCACCATTGCTCTCCTACAATACTGCTGCTAGGCAAAGACAACAGATAAACCTGTTTAGACATGCACAATATAAATAGATCCATCATGGAGATTAGAATGAGATGTTTAGAAAAGCCAGGACAGAGATTTGATCTCCGAATCAGTTTTTAAAAGGAGACATTATGTCATTTGTCACCTGTGGAAATTAGATTTCTATTAAAATCAGTCTCAAGCCATGAATCTCTCCACTACAACCAGGCACTTGAATTCCACCCACCTATGGCATATATACATACTCCATATTGCTGATGCCTGAAAACCATGCCTCTCCAAACTAGTAATGTTAGTTTAAATAAAAAATAAAATAAAAAAAGTAGCGTCATGTTTGAATAATGAAAAAAATAAAAATATACACACAAGAAACTTTCATAAAACACATGGATCATAAACTCATCTGCCGAAACCCACTCAGGTCAATCCTTTTTCAGAGCACCAGCGCATAAAAGTGCCATTTATGTGGCAAACCTGTCTTTTTCCTTCTCAGAAAAATACTCATTCTTGCCAAATGAGATGTGCAACCGTTTGGCTCCATTTTCACTGCTACAGCAATGCCAAAATGTTCTCCCTTCCATCACTGATTATTGCACTTAAAGAAAATGTCAACATGATCTGTCACAAAACTTTGCCCAATATCTCAAGACAAAGCGCTGAGTAGGAAGGAACTCATCTACAAATGCCAATATGAAAATTATAAGTGTACAATCTTGAACAAATTAATAAATACTGAAAGTAATTATTAAAAAAGGAAAAATCAGTGATTGCAGTGATGCCTTATAAGAATTGCCACTAAGCAATTGATATTGTATTTTTGGCCAACATTGACTGTGCCAGTGTTTACATATGCAAGTTCATGGTTAAAAGTTAAAATTGATGTAAAATGATAATACTACAACCCCCTCATCTTGGCTTTAGGGAGTATTTTTTTATATTGTAGCCAGCAGGTGGCACTGCGCTCAAAACAACGTTGTTTTAACAGGTTGATTGACACAGTCCAGATCCTTATCCAAGAAACTACAAAGCACTCCATAATCTGAAGGCCTTCAATTTTGGCTTCCGCTCTTCCATATTTTATATATTAAAACTAAATGTTACTGACAAGTGCTGCAGTTCAAACTGACACGAGGTACTATAAGACATGATGGCAAAATGGCAGATGCACATAATTGCTTGAGAGAGATGGCATCGCCAGAGCGGATGTTGGTGGGAGGGGAGAAATATGAATATCATAAACTAGAGAACGACACCCACTATAGCAGAAGTGAAAGGCAGGCATGGGGGTGGGGTTACGGAGTAATATGATAAAATATAGAGGGGTAAAATAAAAATAGTTGGCTGGTTTAATATTGCATAATAGTGCTGAGTTTGTGTTGTTTTTAAAGCAGCGTTTGCGCCCTCAGTCCAGTGTGTGTTTACGTGTGTGAGGGGGCTGTTCTCCGCCCCCCCCAACACCCTTCCCTCCCTCCCTCCCTCCCTCTCTCCATCTCTCCGCACAGTGTCAGGTCCGGATTGACTGTGTGTGTGTGTGTGTGTGCGTGTGTGTGTTCAGGTTAGCAATGGTTGGGGAGACTTGGTTGCAGCTCAGGCGAAGTACATGGTCCTCAGAGTGTCGTGGTGAATCTGAACAGCTTTGGCCAACGCCTGGGGGTCCCGGCCGTTACTCTGACCCGACACATGGCTGCCCTCGGCGCTGGGGAGAGCAGAAGGTTATTAAAGACCCGTTCTTAACGTACACTTTTCTTCATTACAGTAAAAATGGGGCTGGGGCATATGTGGCCAAAATTCATATTCTAATACATTTATTCTATATTGTTTGATTATAAGCTCAATATTAATTTTACAATGGATTTTATTTGAAAAGTAAAAATAAGAATGCTTATTGCTCTATTTAAAAAAGGTACACATTTGTGTACGGAAGTGCCCTTGCGGTTGAAGATAAAAAGTTACAAAAAAGGAAATCAGAATGCACATGCCCCTCCCACACCTAAGTGAGAATGACTCCTCTCTGCCCCCATAGAACTGCTAAGCTCAAACACTTCTCTCTCTCCCTACCCCTACATCCATGTGCACGTTCATAAAGTTGCTTCAAATATAAGCACTGAGGGCGCTAAAATGACAATAATGCTTTCATAAATGTCACTTGTTATTTGAAGTGAGAGAGTAAAAGGTGCACAGTGCTACCTTCTGTATTGGAGGAGCATGTGTACAACATTCAAGCGTATTTCCACATAGGTTGAGGAAACATATCATTGTAAAATACATAGTTGTAATAATTATCAATATTGTTTTATGTGCCGCCTGAAAGTTGCCCAAATGGAATCTTCTAAGAGCTCACCAAATATTCATCGCAAGATATTTTTGGCAGTCGTTGCTAACTCCCTTTCTCACCTGTCGTGTTCCTTGTCCACCAGATGGTAGCGAGCGCGGAACGCCACCAGGTGGGCGTAGTAGGCCGGCGCGGGGATGGAGACTGAGCGCGTGCAGCGTACGTAGGTGTGGCACAGCTGGTAGGTGAGCAGCTGAAACTCATCAGCGGTAAAGCAGTTGTCATCCCACAGTACGTGGTAGTGGGAGGGTCGGCTTGTACCCTGGGAGGAAGGATTCAAACCAGACACATTTTATTAATATAGTCAGGTAAAAGCACCAAAACCACCACACTTTATCTTCAGTAAGTTTGTTTTTCCCCCCCGATTTTGTAGATGTTTATTATTATTATTATTATTATTATTATTATTATTATTATTATTATTATTATTATTATTATTATTATCATCATCATC
>JAODLI010000008.1:4048364-4060029 GCA_027575585.1 Percopsis omiscomaycus | reverse complement strand
ATATCTTAGTCTAACACACACACACACACACACACACACACACACACACACACACACACACACACACACTTTTGGTCATTAAATGCTGATGGAAAACCCCTCCAGTTCCAATATGGCACCTGGGAGCTGTCCCACCTGAGAGAAGCCCTTAGTTCTGTCAAAGGTGGGGGTTAACAGCTCTGCTGTATCAGATATCAGAGGTCCCTGCAGTTCGGCCTATAGTTGCAGGAGTGGAAAGCTTCCGTTAACAGTTCAGACAAAGCCTGGCAGTTCAGACTGTACAACTGACACTTCCAACGGCAAACAGACAGTTTACCGCCACTGGGCAAAGCCTGGGAATTTTACTACCAACTCCGGACAGGAATTTCTATGGTAACTCGAGGTCACTGCAGTAGAAAGGGGTAGTTACAATGTTTGGTTGCCAACTTTAAAACTCTGTATAGATCCAGAGTCCCTAAGAAAAACTTTACAGGCAAGATCCCTGCTCCATATTATTAGCGTCCATCAAAAATCCTGGGTTCTGTAATTCTGTTAAATGTGTTTTTTAAAGTAAGACTGTCAAATAAAGCTTCTTTGGATATCGCTAAAGAAAACAACACAGTCATAGGCTAACGTTAGTTCTCAGGGCTGCAGTTATGAGGCAGCTAAAGTCGCTTAGGTCCAGTGAGTCTATGGTTAATGGTTGGAGACGAACCCAAGACATGGCTAGAACGGAATTTATCACTTGTCCATCATCCAACATGGAATGAAAAGGCAACAATTCATCCCTCAGTGCCTTTCCAGTAGTTGTCACACCCGAGTCAGGACTCCTGACTTTAAGCCTTACCTGCCCAGATCGCTTGATCGGTGTGCTAGAACTTGGATTTCAGTTAGACGGCCGTGTTCAGTGTTTACTACCACCTGACTGACAGAATGAATTTACCTGTAGTTCCGATTTCCATTCATGAGGTCCCTGCCCGGTTCGCTTCCCGGATCACAGGTGTCAAGAACTGAGGACTATTTATTTCTTCGAACCGGTTTCTTCCGCGACACCGTAACGCCTCTGCGGCGCTGTGTAGCGGAGTTCCGACCTCCTAGCTCTCAGAAGAGTCACCCGGGGGCCTTTTTCCACACGACCGCGGTTCTGTTGGTGTCACCGGAGTCTCCGTTCACGCGTTCAGCGTATCCAATCAGATGTCAGTGCCACGGTGATAGCAGGTTGCTCGACGACGCTAGCTAACTCGCTAACTAGCCTGGGGGAAAGTGTACGGAACAAACTAGGCGAGCTGTCAAGATATCATAACAGCGGGTTCAGATGAACCGATTCCCGAGGCTCAACGGCGAGTACCTAAATGTAGTGTCAACAAAAAAGCCGACTGGTTAGCTCGGGTATTTTGCTATGTAGCTAGCTCGACTGTTGAATAGTTGGAATTCTGTCAGACGACGGCTACTTCATCGCGATAAAAACTGTCGTTTTCGCGATCCCTTGCCCCCCCGAGATGTGTATTCCACAATTGTCTTTTCGTAGCTTGTGGATCTGTGGCAAAATAATACTGTCAACTCCGGGTTGTATCTGCCGATACTGTGAGAGTTTTCAGTCTGGTTGACAGATCAACTCTGCGGGGCTACAGCAGCCAGCTAAATATGGTGAAGTTGCCTTTCTGACACCGACAGGAAGAGGTGGGCTTCGGTGTCACCATACGTCAGAGGGATTAACTCCACCTCCATTGAAAAGTAATCCTACGCGTGCTTTCACGCAATACGTAAATGATTACATTTTTAATTACTCTGCTTCGAATCAGTAATGTATGTCCTCAAGCGTGAATTACCGTAATAGTTTTTTAATAATTTGAACCACATCAGCTGCTATCCACCACCAGTAGCCTATAAGCTCTCTACAAAACCAATGTTTTATGCCAATTGAATAGGCACATCTAATTAGTTTTTCCTACTACGTAATTGTACATTCTAACTGATGTGTAATCTCACAATAACAATCCAGCAAACAGGAGTAATAAAAAACAATTTTATTTTCTTTAAAAAATAACCCTCCCCAACAGAGTCAACATACTATTCCATACACAGAGCCAAAATAAGTTGCTTCCATGTCCTTTCATTCAAATCTATTGGGAAGTGCTATGATAAGGACTGTTCTTGATCAGTGGCTTCATATTGCTTAGTCAGTGAGGCTGGGTGGAGAGAAATCGACTCAGTGTGCCCGCATAATGTGTTTCTAGGGTGACACTCATTTCATCTCCCCTCTTTGCAAGGTGCTTTGTGGCTTCCGTGAGTAAGGAACTGTATCTAGAGTCAGTGGTGACTTCCCCAGTCTATTTCTTTTTCTTTTTTTAACAGAGTTAAGGGATGTGGCCCCAACTGTGAAAGGCCCCGCATCTGGTGAGCCAAAATACACAACAGGTTAATATATATTTATATATACAAATCACCTTGGACACAATGTAGGATCGGTAAAATGGTATACAAAGGCATTTTGATTATGCAAATTCATAAACATGATTTCAAAATCAACACTCGTTCGATCTCTATTGTGTGATCCCTTTCAGCTCAAAAGGGCTCTAGCCGTCAGATAAGAGTTGAGGCGCTTTACAGGCGACTGTGGTGATTTGAGACTGTCCCCACAGTGCCCTCTTGAGGATCCACTCTGACACTAGTCACAATAATAATATAATACAGGGGGTGGGAAAGCAGTCTTTAACCATTACACAATCGAGGCAAAACGACTGACAGGCAGCGGTGAGCCAAGCTCGGCTCCTGACACTAAGGGAACCCAAGTAAGGTGGCTCAGAATATCCAGTCATTAAAAAATAGTTACATGCATTTTCTCTTCATTTCATAAAACCAGAAAGTGACTAGATGTGAAGGCAGGGTACTGTATATGGTGGTCAGAACATTGGCCCACCCTGACCAGTGCAGCAAGCCCCTATCTGTGTTGCTTATGCACACAGCGCACCAATGGGAATTGTCTTGCACTGGCTGGGTGGAGGGGTAATGGGCAGGAAATGACATATGTGGATAATGCTTAACATGGCAGAAAAGGAAAACGAGATGAAGAAAGTGATGGAGGAATAAGATTTGAGTGTAACCATATTTCCGGGATTTGAGTTGGAGAAGAGAGGGCACATGCATTGGGATTGAGATTTGAGTGTGCTTATGTTGGCCAAGCTCTAGGTAGACAGCACCTGTATACAAAGAGGGTGGATTTGGCATGTATGTAAGGTTTTAAGCATTCTTGTTAGCAGTGCACTGTGGGGCGTCATCTCCATCGATAAGGAATGTACAAAATGATTACAAGGTTGACCGCTGAATAGTGAGTTCAGCTGCGCAGCACTTGGTGATCAGACTTACATTTGCCTGCCTTCAAAAAGGGTGCCAACCTTGCCCATTGCCTTTGTTACTCTCTGTTCTGCACGCAATGAGAGGTTGGGAGTGAGTGAGAATCGAGACGATTTGTGTCCAGCCTCAAGATAGAAGAGTTTCCCCATTGTGAAGTAAAAATCAAACTGTCAAGTAAATTAAAAAAAGTGCCTCATAGTTCCTAAAAGAGCAATGCATACGGAAACAAACGATTATCTTCCTGTTTAAGTGCCCCTTATTTTCCTAGGTTGGCATCACATTTGGCTGGTTAATAATGCTGGTTTATGTGCATGGGGTGCAAGTATATTGTTTACACACAATGCAAATGGTCCCTCTATAGCTATGCTAAGTTTGCCACAATATGCTAATTCTCTAAGGGACTGGCCAACCGGTGGAGAGAACGGACAGGACTTCAGTTCTTTACCTACCCGTTCTCCATCTCTGCTTATATAAGCCGGCGGGCTAGCCTCACACACCCTAACAAACATACGTAGAGGGTTAAAGGCTATCTACTTGCTATCGCTAAGTGCTAATGTACCAAACCTCTGACTTCAAGGCCATTTATAAAAAATTAAATTAAATTAAAAACCAAGAATGTAGTTCGTGGCAATGATAACATAATAAGGTGTGTGTTACTGCGCTGTGGGAGAGAGGCCCCCCATTCCCAGTAACGGGGGTCTTGGAACACTGGCGTCCGGCATCCGGATGGGTATAGAGGCAGAGTCACGGTGGCAGTCAAAAGATGTCACTTGCATTGTTGTTGTTTTTTAACTGCCCAGTTTTCTCCCATCCGTATTGCATACATAGGAGTGTGAAGGTAGCGTATGATACAATTACAATAATAATACCCACCCTGCTAAAGTAAATTACAAGGAAAGGACAATAAAAACTATACTATTCATCAACCCTTTGTGAGTGCACGAGGCTGTAGAGTCAGCGTATGCCGAAACAGGCCAGGGGCTTTATGTTGTGTAGGTGGGCTGACGTAGCCTGGTCATATGTGGCAGGTCTGTGGAGTGTGTTAAGTGGGCAGTCACTGGGAATAATGGATGGGGATGAGGTGGTGTCCGTGGGCCACCTGCCCACTCAGGTGCCAACGAGGTGGTGAGGGAAGATGGCGGTGACAATCTCCGAGGCTCAGGCGAAGTACATGGTCCTCAGAGTGTCGTGGTGAATCTGAACAGCTTTGGCCAACGCCTGGGGGTCCCGGCCGTTACTCTGACCTGACACATGGCTGCCCTCTCCACTACAGAGAGAGGGAAAATAAATGTCAGTAAACTTCTGGAAAGCTCTTAGACAAGAGGAAGGCTTAATGAAAAATCCTTAATTTGTTGTATTGGGCTTCTTAAAAGTGTGCTACCCCTGAACCTTTAAACCTGTTGAAATCGAGACGTATGGCCTTTTGTGTACTTGGTATGAAATAATCGTAAAGAATTCGATAGAATGGCTAAAAGCTGCCCACAGCTCAGAAGTAAAGATTTTTTTTAAACCTTGATAAGAGTATTTTAGTGACTTCATTGACAATGTAATAATAGTAAAAACAAATTAAAAAAACAAAAAAACATTGTGCCTCCTGATAAATGCATTAACCTGTCGTGTTCCTTGTCCACCAGATGGTAGCGGGCGCGGAAGGCCACAAGCCGGGCGTAGTAGGCCGGCGCGGGGATGGAGACTGAGCGCGTGCAGCGTACGTAGGTGTGGCACAGCTGGTAGGTGAGGATCTGCAGCTCGTCGGCAGTGAAGCGATTGTCGTCCCACAGGACATAGTAATGAGAGGGTCGGCTTGTACCCTGATTAAAACAAGCAATTAAAAGCACAAACACACATGACCTACTTTGGCAAGAGAAAACAATCAAATCATACTGTATATTCAATCATTTAATAAAAACAACATTTTATTCATGTTTAATTATGTTCCATTTATAATGCAGGTTAAAATTTCAGTGAACAACATTGTTTCCACTGCTACCTGGATGCCCGCATGGCTGCACAGGTAGAAATCAAACTCGAATGGATGAGTGATGCTGGTGTCCACTGTGGTCCCTGCTGGAATATTCCCACTCTTCCCAATCTGGCAACACAGGAGAACACAGCTTACACTATTTTGAGATCTTACACACACACGGTAGAAAAATAAAAATAAAAACAACAGACGCACTGGTGCAAGTCAAAGTGCATCTGCCTAGGAAATTCTAAATATACCCCTGAAGTTGGGGGCTGTTTGGGGGGGGGGGGGGGTGTTGGTTAAGAACCCCAGACCCTATAGCTGATATAACAGTCATGACAGACTCACTCTTTCAGATTTGTCGGCACAGAAGAGGCGTGTGTGGTGGCGTTTCTGGACCACAATGTATGTGATCCCAGGCTGATAGTCTTTCTCCAGCTTGATGCAGGCATCTCTGATAGCCAGGAGCTCGTAGTGGAGAATCTATAGAACAAGACAGTCAGTATCCTTAAAAATACCCACTGATATTATTTACATCATCACTAAACACTTACAATGGCTTCAGAAAGTATTCAGACCCCTTCACTTCCTGCATATTTCATTGTGTTGTAGATTTAATTTTCAATGGATAAAATTGTCTATTAATCTACACCCAATAACCCATAATGACAAAGTGAATTTTTTTGCACATGTATTAAAAATCTAAAACTGAAATCTCTCACATAAGTATTCAGACCCCTTGCTGTGGCACTCCAAATTGTGGGCAGGGGTATCCTGTTTGTTTTAATTATCATTGAGATGTGCCTAGAACTTGATTGGAATCCACCTGTGACAAATGGAATTGATTGGATATAGTTTATAAAAGACACACACCTGTGTACATAAGGTCCCACAATTCACACTACACGTCAGGACAAAAATAAAGCCATGAAGTCCAAGGAACTCTCTGTAGACCTCCGCAATAAAACTGTCGAGGCATAGATCAGGGCAAGGGTATAAAACCATTTCTAAAGCGATGAGTGTTACCAGGAGCACAGTGGCCTCAATTGTGAAATGGAAAAAGTTTGGAACCACCAGGACTCATCCTAGATCTGGCCATCCGGCACAAACTGAGTATCCGGGCAAGAAGGGCCTTGGTCAGGGAGGTGACCAAGAACCAAACAGTCACTCCAACAGAGCTTCGGAAGTCCTCAGATGGGAGAACCTTTTGGCAGGACGACCATCTCAGCAGCACTCTATCAATCAAGCCTTTATGGTGAAGTGACGAGCATGAAGCCACTCGAGTAAGACGGCATTTAAAAGGACTCAGAGCATGAGGGAAAAGATTATCTGGTCTGATGAGAAAGATTGAACTCTTTGGGCAGAACTCCAAAGCCCTATGTCTGGCAAACACCAGGCACTGCTCATCACCTGGCTAATACCATCCCTACGTTGAAGCATTGTGGTGGAAGCATCATGCTATGGGGTGCTTCTCAGTGGCAGGGACAGGGAGACTGGTCAGAATTGAGGGAAGGATGACAAGACAATGCTGGAGTGGCTTCGGAACAAGTCTCTGACTGTCCTTGAGTGGCCCAGCCAAAGACCAGACTGAAACCCCATAGACAATCTGTGGAGAAACCTGAAGAATTCCCATCCAATCTGACTGAGCTTGAGATGATCTGCCAGGAACAATTGGATAGACTGCCCAAATGCAGGTGTGCAAGAGACGTACCCAGGAAGACTCACAGCTGTAATTGCTGGCAAAGGGACTTCTACAAAGTACTGAATTAAGGGTCTAAATACTTTACCCATATTGTGAATGAGCGATTTCAGTTTTGGATTTTTAATACTTTTGCAAAGATTTCTGTTAACATTTTGTTACCGTCATTGTAGATAGGGTATAAATTAATGGGGAAAAAATTGCAATTTTATCCATTTAAAATAAAATCTACAATCTGCAAAAAGTGAAGGGATCTGAAGCCACTGTAAATCAATCTCCTGCAGAAAAATAGCTAGCTTCAACACGAGGGTTTGTGTGTAATTTATCAGTATGATTTCATGCACTTCCCAATATTTATCAGTAAAGGTCAGTCAAGTGGTATTTGCCACTGATCCGCAATACTGTCAAAGAATTATGAAGATGCAGTATATTGCAATCTGCGAAAAAAAAAAAGATTTTATTTGAGAAACTTTAAATGCGACTGCATTCTCTAGACACATGTTTAGCATTTACCTGGGGCAGTTGGCCCTCTGGGACGCCGTCCCTGTAGAAGATAATTCTGGTGGGCTTAAAACGGGTGGATTTATAGAACTGGATGAGCAGCTCCCGTACCATGTAAGACAGATCTTCAATGATCTCCTGCCTGGGTCTCTGGACCCGCACTGTGGCACAATACCTGCTAGGGTGGGCGTCCATACTGCCTACCACCTAGAGCACAGTGGGAAGACCAGAAACGTTTTTTTTTTTGTTTAAAAATAAAATATTTTGTATAACATTTGTGTTGTTCGAGGCAACAGTGCATGTAAGAATTATTTCTTACTCAGTTTACCCTGTTAAATTATATCTCTGGTACTTTAGCACCCTCTGGATGCTGTTAGAGGAACATGTTTTTGTTTTGCCCCAACCATTACAAATCACAGACAACCTCATATTTCTTCTAGATCAGACTGAGGCAGACCTTCTTTTCCCCACTGACTCAATCATTTGTCACAGTCACTTGGTAACAGCGCAGCCAACCACCACGAGGCTGAGGGAGGGCAGGGTTTGCGGTAACATCATTTCCTTTTCCCCCTGTGAGTCAGTACTAAGCCATTTGTTACCCTATTTTCTACAAACATGGCCTCTTTATGTATGTTGTTCAGCCTCATTTCTTTTTAATTCCGGCCTTTAAAAATAAGCTACACTAATGGCTGGCAAGACAGCTCCAAATAAATGGTGGTGTTTTGCAGAATGCTGACCACATTTGACAATCTGGTTGGCTCCACTGCTAATTGAAGCCATCAGACAACAACAAAAATGTATTTAGAAATGTTTGGCATTCTGCCAAACACCAGCAATGAGAATACCACTCAACGTCATTTGAGTGGAGTCAATTGGAGTGGTTAGTGTTACAGCTACTTCAGCTATTAACTAGTTTATTGTCACAGATAATTCTCAACTTCAACCTGAAAAGGGTTTAGGGTTTAACAGGTTAAATATGGCATGGCCTGGCCTTGCAAAGTTTTCAGTATTTGCAACCTGCAACTGCCTTAACAGGCTGTTGGTCAACCTGCACTATTATTGGGTATATGTATTCTTGAATACTTACAGCAGTAATTGAAGGCTTTTTCCCGTCCCCAGCAGGGGGGTGGGTGACATCTGCTCCCAGGAAGATCACTGGCTGCTGGAACACTGCTGACCTGAGAAAGGGAACAAATTTATTCAAATAAAATAAATTATTCACATGTTAAGGGACTATGTTAGCTCTCATCTCAAAAAGACACCTTAAAAACACAAATGATCACCAGGGGGTAAAGCTTACTTTTCAGTGCTGTCTCAGACAATAAAAAGTGTATTTTGATAACTAGAAAGCATTTGATATTGGTAATTGCCTTTCAGATATTCTGGAAACTTCCCAAAGTAAATATTTCTGTAGCCATAGAATCAATTTCACCTGTCAAATTTAAATAGTTCAATTAAACTCCATTTATTATCATTATTTGAAGTGTCGAAGGGAAAAAGATTCCACCTCACCATCACAAAAAATCTAAAAAGAAAGAAAACTGGCATTCAAATGCAGCCCAGCCAGGAAGCGCACCGTTGATGTGGTACCAGGATGTTGTTGATTCCTCCCAGCTTGACGTTGATCTTGAGGCAGAGGTTAGAGAGGGTCTGCGGGGACGTCTTCACCACGTTCTTCACCTGGACACACTGGGTGGCCATGCCTAGGAGAGTGTCTCCCACACGCTTCACCTCCGCTATGGGGGCGAGTTGGTCAGAATTAACGTTATGCTGCCACAGGTTTCAAGAACTCCTCCTTTCCGGTGTGTTTGCTCACTCTGGGCCTGACATTTTGCACAATTTTCATTCCATAAACTGTCTTTCACAATAAGTTAAGCATGTGCCTTGCTTAAAAAGGCCCTTCAGCAGGACTTTTAATGTGAGAAAAGTTTTTTTTCCCCATTCATTTTGCCCACCCACAATCTCCACTTAGATTAAATGATATATTGTATGATATTTATTCTTCAGCTAGAGCAATGCTGTAGACCATAATAGAATTTAACAGCATGCAGGTATAACAAAAACGAAACCATCTCCTAACCGTAGACGGGGGTCTTTCCCGGCAGGATGACGATAATAAGCTGCAGTCCAGAATAGGTGTTCTTCAGGTGTCTGAACATGGGCTCCACGCTGTCTGCGCCCTGGGCATATTTACAGAAACATGGCTGGCCCTGGATAGGCATCCCAGCATCTTTGGAGATCTTACGCAGTTGATCTGTGAAGTTCCTGGGGGAAGGAAAAGAGTTTAGTCACACATAAAACAAAAACTATGCAAAGTTGGCATGCTCTAAGAAATGTAATGCACTGTGGTTCATTGAACATTTTGTGCCGGAGGTGAGACCCTGTGCTGTTGTGTCATTTGGACAAGCAGTATGTAGACTAAGGTTATTATCATTAACGAAAACTAGATGTGTGAACTGAAATACAAATAAAAACGAGACTTTCAAAAAAACAATACTGAAACTGTAGTGTGACTAACTAAAATAATAGAGAAAATGTAGTTTTCGTCTTTTGTCATATATAAACTCATATATAAATTCATATATAAACCTAGTATTTTGGGTGGATATGAAATCTTCAAATTTCTTAGCTGTGCCAGTTTTATTCCACCTTTTTGAATCTTGCCCCTGACAAATACCCCATATTACATAAAAATACTAAAACTTACACTGAAACTAATAAAATAAAATAAAACTAAGCAAAAAATACAAAATAAACTAGTAAACCAGCGTTAAAAACAAAATAAAAGTAAACTAAAATTGTAAACAAAAAAGTCAAAACGAAACCAAATTGTCAGCATGACGAGTGAAAAAGAAACCGTTTGATGATTTTAATACATTTTATAAACATGACCACCATTTACAACGCATACTTTTCTGAGATGGGAGTAGGACTGCACACATTTGATGATGATTTTACTTTATAGTGTGATTGAAATAATAACTGATTAAAATAATTACAATTTTATTGTATCAACATAATGTTAGCAAAATATGCATTCAGTGGACAGAGCTCCTAATTGATATTTATGTTGCTAGTAACTTTACTAGTGCAATATCTTCAAGCACTAGTTGCAGTAATTGAGACATTTAGCAATTAGCATATTGCAATATCAAAATTTTACAATTAATTGTGCAGCCATAATGCTTGAGTTAAAGCTATATACTTGAATCTTCGGGTTTATATTTTGGCAACACCTACGTTAAGAAGTAAGTGATCACTTCAAACCAAAGTGTACACATGTGGGTCAATGGAAGTGCTTAAACTATTTAGTTCTCCATTAGACATAAATACTGCTGCTATTTTACTGCCGTTTATCACTGATTAATGTAATGCCAACTTTTAAACCAATATTCTATCAAAATTTCCAGATTGTGAACAATATCTACTACATGAGAAAAATAATTATGATTGTACAAAGGTTCTTTCTTTTTCCCATGTGGCTACCTAATTAGGACTTACTTGAGCACCTCCTCTCTGCACTGTTTCTGGGGGGCGAAACAGGCAATGGCCCACACTTTGATCTCAATGCCGTTATAAAACTGCTTCCCTCTCATGTCCCAGACTCCCTGGTTGGGGGTGGCTATGGCCCGGTTCTGTACAGGGAAAAAACATGGGATGCCCAATTAGGGGTGGGTTGTTGTTTGGAAATAATGTTATTGTTCCAATAACCTTTCTTAGCATTTACGTGTCACCTGATTACAAAAAATTCATATCATAAAAGAAATGTAGTGGCAAATATAGTTTTTGGATACCTTCAAATAAAGAACTACCATAAATTGCTGACAATGCTAGTTCTTCGTCATTACAATTAGTATTTTACTGGCATTAATGACTCATCTCTTACCCTTCCTCCATACTGCAGGATGGGGGCTGGCAGCACGCGTCCTGTGACTTCGGCCATGTCATCTTTCACCTTGATCCCAAACTCCTGAATGTATGGGTCCAGGTTGAAGTTGGCATTCTTCATCTGTGCAGTGAGAAATGGAATTCATTTGACTGTACGAGTTCCTACACATTAATAGGCTGTATGGCCGTTGTGCAGCCTCTGTCCAGCAGGTGTCACCACTACTCACCAGCCTGCTGATCTCCTCCTGTCTGTCGGGTGCAGAGCGAGCTGTAGCTTT
>JAODLI010000008.1:4033843-4048264 GCA_027575585.1 Percopsis omiscomaycus | reverse complement strand
TTCCCCAGCTTCACATGCTGCTTCCTGTCAGACAGGAAGTCAGTGATCCACCTGCAGGTGGAGTCAGGCACACTCAGTTGTGAGAGCTTCTCCTGAAGCAGAGCCGGAATGATGGCGTTGGAGGCAGAGCTGAAATCCACAAACAGGATCCTGGCGTAGGTTCCTACGGAGTCCAGGTGCTGGAGGATGTAGTGGAGGGCCAAGTTGACTGCATCGTCTACAGACCTCTGTAGGCAAACGGCAGGGGGTCCAGGAGGGGGGCGGTGATGTCTTTGAGGTGTGAAAGCACAAGGCGCTCAAAGGACTTCATAACCACAGAGGTCAGGGCGACGGGTCTGAAGTCGTTAAGTCCTGTGGACCTTGGCTTCTTGGGAACAGGGATTTAGATGCAAGTTGGAAGCACACAACTGGACAAATCTTTTGTGTTTCTCTGATAGAGATTAATTTAAAACAGGTTGTAATGCCTTGTGTAAATGGACATTTACATTCTCTTTCATTCTCTATTCTCTTTGCTCCACCTAGGGAAAATCTTCAGAAACATGGTGTGTGTATCAGAGTACTGGGAGACTTGATTATGCTGCCACTTGACCTTCAACAGCTTATAGCGAAAGCTGTGGTTTCCACCAGGACTCACAACAAGTATGCTTTCCACCTATTTAGGCTTCATCACATAGTACATGTGTCCCATACAACATAAATGGCTAAGACAGACTTTTTGCACAGATGTTTTCTGAATGTGTGCTTTGCCTATACTTCGAGACACGAAATCACCAATGCAGTCAGGGAAATGGCTTGGGGAGTGGAGCAGGGTTTAATCAAATCAAGGTAAGTGTTTAGGCTGTTTTACTGGACTACTTTCAGAAAATGTTGCACCACCATTATATCTGAATATACACCAAATGCACAGAACTGGACAAAGCGCAAGCATGTTTATGGTAACTGTTTTGCTTCATCACAACCCCATTGTGACAAACAAATATGCTTTACCTGTGTTTTCCGTGGGAATAGCTGTTCATAATTGTGTGTATAATATCTGTAAGTGTATATTATGAGTCACCATGTTAACAAGCTATGTTTTTGTGGCAAACAGTGATGTTTCAGAGACCCTCCTGAGTGAGTGTCTCTACAGTAATAACTCTCCCAACCCGGACTTGCTCATTCGCACCTCTGGAGAAATTCGTCTCAGCGACTTCTTACTTTGGCAGGTCAGGATTGGACTGACTTCTTGTTATTTAAGATATTTAAGGATGGTGGTCTTTCCAAGTGTGTTCCTGATTACGGAGTGTTAAAATATCAAAGAAAGGTACTTAATAAGTTTAATCATTGATGTGTAAACTACAGAGGCCACACTGGAGGTAAATTGAGGGTTGAAAATTGTGACAGCTAAATGCGATATTGATTTCCTTTTTTATCTTACATTCTGCAGACCTCTCACTCATGTTTAGTGTTCCAGTCAGTACTGTGGCCAGAATACTCGTTTTGGAACTTGTGCGATGCCATCCTACAATATCAGTCTAACTTCAGATCGATTCAGGTAATGGGATGTTTAAAAAAAAAAAAAGGAAACGTCAATGAAAGTTAGGTTTATGTACTATAAAAGAAAAAAGTACTGTACATGTGTTTTCAGTCAATTAAGCCTAATTATGCCAAATGACATCTTCTGACAGTAGAATACAATGATGCACATTCAGATGTGACTTTATATTTTAATTAACCTTTTTAACCATCTCAAGCTATCCACCATTTCTTTACATTTTGGGTTGGCTGTATAGCTTTCAGTAATGGGTAATGGGAATAACAAACACAATCCGCCCCTGACCACCATCTGGAGTGGTAAACTACATACAACATTGAATTACAATGCAATTTTGTACATATAAAACTGTATTTGGATAGCAAAATCACATGCAAATGTCATATGTAGACATATCCTGGGTGACTCTGACTTGCATATAACTCATCAAGATATGTGTGGCTTTTTTTTAGAAAGCCAGAGAACTATATCGAGAAGAACAGGCCAGACAGCAGCTCAATGCAGATCGCGCTTGTGCCGCAGAGCTTTTGCAGCATCACGGCAACGGCAAGCCAGCTGACAGCCAGAGGAGACAGGAGGCACTCTTGCTCTACACTGCCCGTCGTGAGGAACGAATTCAGGATTTCCTAGAAGTACTGAAGCATAAGCGGGACAGTTTCCTCACTGACTTATCCAGCCAAGCCATCCTGGCCTAGCGCTATAGAACAGAATTCCATGCTGGAGTGGGGGGCAACCCCTCTGTTTCTTTTTCTGGAAAGGGCTCCTGTCTGTGGAAAAGGGGAGAGGGAATGGGACATGGAAACAATTCCTTTTGTATTACTGATTTATACAAAAGATGAAAGGCACTTTTACCCCTATGGGGCTGTAGTATATTGGGGTATTTATGTTTGTAGATCCAAAGCCTAATCGGAGAATGTGTCTGGTCAAAATGTAGCTTATGAATTAATGTGTTGTAATGCGTAATTACCTGTCAAACACATCCCATTGCTGGAACGAGATCCTTGATGGGATCCTACGGGCCAAAGGCTTTGCCTAGTTCCAGTGCAATGGGCGAGAGAAATGTGAACTTGACATAATTTTGTAATCGTGTAGTTGACCAGAGAAAATCAATCTAGTTATTTGTTGAGTCTGTGTTGTTAGAAATATATAAGTTATATTTTGATCAGCTTTACTAGTCAAAATAAAGTTCTGATAATCTGTATTTGTGTGATTTAATTTTGTATAAGGCAACATTTGGTCCAAATAGTGCAACCAAATGAATTCATATACCTTATACTTTCAGTTATATCACAAAGGAAATGGGATGGGAACAATTTAAAATTGAGTAAAGGAATGTGTGAGTAATTTCCAACCTTGTGGTTGGAACCCCCACACACATGATGCACAATTTATGTTATTATCAAGTATAAGTTAAGTAGTGTAAATTAAAATGCTACAACCAGCAATTAAAGTAAAAAATGTTTATACCATAATATAAAAGGGTAAAATTTTAATGGATCTTTTAAGTTTGTAATGGTAAATAGTGTACACTATGACTGACGTTCTGTATGCGCCATCCAGCGACAATAACCGGTACCCGTAGCACGGTAGCACTCTGCTTCCTCAACAAATGGGTGGTGCCTGTAAGCACGTGATGCATTTGCATCCAATGACTGACTACAAAATATAAAACTGGTTCAAACCGGTTTCGTTGTTGTATTTCAATGTATAAACTATTAAAACATTCGCTTGTATTATACATTCGCCATTGTACACACCAAACGTATAGCGGTCCTCTATAACTTCCTGGAAAAAGCTCAATTTATAGTTTGATTTTTTTCTTGATCAATTGATTAACAGTCAACAAGATGCCCAAAAGAAAGGTAAGAATATTTATTTCGACAAACTAGTGTTTTGGTTTGCAGCAAATACGAATAACATCGGGTTGCAAGTTGGTAGGATTTACACATCAGATGAACGTCATCATCGTTACGACGGGTTATGGCGGTCAAGCGGTAGAGACCTATTTAGCCATCTTTTCATGCATCCTCCCATGCAGCGAGTTTATAACGTTTATATCCAAGGCAGCAACCCATTATATGTCAAATACGCTTGGTTTTTTTAAATGCAGTTTCTAGAAATATTTTTTTAGTTTTTGTTGCAAATGCTGATTCCTGGTTGCACTCCGCAAAACAGTCCCGCTCCGCGGGTTTTTGGTTGGCATCGCCTCTTGAGCTGTTGATGTTAGAAGATCCATGCAAGTTTAGGCACAGTCATCTATTTTTAACACAGCCTTTATTGTCATGGTTTAAAAAATAACACGATCGTAAACCTATATATATATATATATATATATATATAGCCTGATATGTTGGGCATGGTAGTTACCTAGGAGTCAAGACAAGTTCAAGCACAGCGTTTAAAGTTGAAGGGAAATGGGGGAGGGTAAATCCGTATACAGTATATATTTTTTTAATTTAGAAAATTAAAATTAATTTCCGGGGAGTAAACGCTACTGCAAATATTGTTAAATTAGACGTCCCCTGTTTTTATAGGCATTCATCACAATTCTGTAAGAATTGTGTCAATATAAGCTGAAAACCTCCACCAGGATAATATTCCTCAGGGTTGTAACTTTAGCTGTTACCCTACAGAAACGTTTATAATACATCGATGATTATAACGCATTTATGAAGCATTTTGAGAACCGTGTGATGACAATCACACCCAGTATACAAAAATCTTAAATACGTTTCGAAAATCATCTACTTGTCAAATTTCGACTTGTCGATATAAATCATTTCCAAAGCTATGCAGGCTGGCACTTAGTTTCATATGTTGTGTGGAGATAAAAGATTAGCTACAACGTAAGCTTATCATCTTCTTAACAGCTGTCAGGCGCGCAGTGATACAAAACAAAGAAAGTGTCAGGGCGCCAACGCAGTGTAGCGGTGACAGGACGGTCCAGATTTGAATTCAAATATGCGCGGGAAATTGTTTTCAAAACACGCTCTGAAAAGCTAGCGGCAATATTGTCTTTGATCTGAATTATCCACTTTTATTAAATAGTCTTAAAATTGACCTATATTTTCTCATTATAAATTCACCAATTTCTTGTTTTTGTGTTAGGAACATAATTTGCATATATATTGTAATTTTAATAAAGAAATTCCTCTTTGCCGTTTATTAGATTTATCAATATAATGCTACTTTTAATTATGCCATTTCTATTTTTTACGAGCAGAATGATTCTGCCGATGCAAAGGCTGAGCAGGTTTGTAGTAATAATTATCTCCTAATCTGATTTTGCATTATAATACACAAAAAACAACACACAAATGCCACAGTATGTAAAGAGCACATGTAAAGTTTTAATATCTTTATGACAATGACTCAAAATGAAGACTTTTCTTTGCAGTCAGTGTCTGTCTTTTTAATCCCAAAATTAACTAACATGTTCTCTCCCTCTCTTTTATCAAAAGCCTAAAAGATGTTCCGCACGTTTGGCATCGGTAAGATCCAATGACACAAATTAATACAGATTGATTTTAATTGGCACTGCTTGAATTGGAGTTTGTTCAATCCAAAGCCCATACATACTTCAACGAGTGATCTATGCTACACAATCATTAAAACTGATTTAGCTTTGTTTACTTGTGAAAGGTACAAAAACACATTTCTTGTTTGCAAACTATTAGCTATGAATATAGCATCTTAAAGTGGTAGTGTGTGAAATATAGTATCATTACAGAGGTTAAGTAACCTCCTGTTGAAGTTGAGCCTGGTATTTCCATGTGTAGTATATTCAGTAGTTATTTAGTGTTCTTCCAATCTCCAGGAAATCTCTTTTAGCAAAAGTCAAACTGCCATTCGGTTTGAATACATATCCAAGGCACATTTTTGTACAAACACATGCAAACAGCCATGCAGTCCAATCAAGTGTGTTAACAGGGACATGTTTTGTCTCAGTCAGTGGACAAAATGAATGGTTCATTATCTCTTTTATTTGCTGTTGCAGAAGCCTCAACCTCCAAAGCCGGCACCTAAACCCAAGAAAGCTGCACCAAAAGTATGGAACAGATTGATGCTGTATTTAACAGATTGTAACATTGCTATTATGTATTATGTGTCACTTGTTAAATGTATTAGTGACCTTTCCCAGAAGGGACAATAATAAGCTGCAGTTTATTTATATAGTTTAAATGTTATAGTTTAGTTTCAATGTTTCTGCAGCATGTAACAAAACGTATGCCATATATTTTAGAGCTCTGTTGTACTAGTATTCATATGTTATGTTGTACTATAGAAAGCAGCCAAAGGAAAGAAGGCCAATCCAGCTGAAAACGGGGATGCCAAGGCAGAGGTTTGTTTTCTTGCCTAATTATTATTACCAATGCATCAAATACAGTAATACAATTAATAACAGCAACAATGCTGCCAACTAGTGCAGAGATAAGTGAGTGCTTTTGTATAGTGTAGTTTTAAGTAGTAGTAATATCATGATATATTTTGTAGTTTATCTAAATTCAACAAGAAATAATCACTCAATTAAACTTATTTTAACATAACTACTGACCAACATCTAGTTATTAATTATTGCTTTTATGTGTTACTTAATCAATTAATAAATGGTGTATAAGTTCGGCTTATAGTTCATGATATATCATATTTGCTGAAGTAGATCTCTACTGGAAATGAGTCAGCGCTAGGTAGTGTTAGAATAAAAAACTACCAAACAATTAAGGGTTTTGAAGCAAATATATATTGAGTATTCTTAATGTAAACAATCACTCTTATGGCTCGTTTCCACTGAGCGGTATAGTACAGTACGATTCGGGACGGTGAACTCTGATCTGGCTTATGTTTCCACCACCAACAGTACATGATAGGCGGGGTGTATGCCAGATCGCGATAGCCGTGTCAAAGTAGTGATCGACTTCATGTGCGTGCGAAGAAGAAAGCAACACAGTACAACAATGGAGGACATTGAGCAGATCTTTTTCTTGCTTCTCGGCATGTGACCAATCAATGGTCTGCAGTGAGTCTAGCTCAACCCTTTAGGTACCGGACCACTGTGCTAAGTACCCCCAACGGAAGGGTCCCAAAAATGTGGTAGGGAAGCGGATATAATTGCGTACCGTACCGAATCGAACTGTACTGTACAGTAGAAACGAGCCCTTAGCTTTATTTTAGGGTACATACTTTAAGTCATGCCTCCTCCCATGGGCCATAAATGTACACGTGTTTTTGGCTTTCTGTGTCTTGTAACTGAATATCTGGGTTATAGTTCTAAATCGTACTGCTCGCTGTTGAATGTGAGCATTTTGGAAACGCCACTTCCGCTGGTAATTGGGTAATTTAAAAAGACTGAAATTTTGGTTTATTGTTCAGCACTATCTCTAATAAATGCACATTTAACTGTCATTTAATGACATAAACTCAAAGCTGCAATTTTCATTAAAACTGTTATTTTATAAAAATTTGTGCTGACTGGAGATGCGCCCCACAGACTGATACTAACTGCTATTGACCAGCATCCATTGCTAGATGCTCCGCCATCTTCGTAGATCCAGCATCATTTGAATGCCAGAGAGAGTTCTTGCTTCTGACTATATAAAGAGCAAGCATGTCATGTTGATAGGGTGATAAAAGTAATTGAAAATAATGGTTCTCATATATTTATTTAAATATCTTGCTTCCCCCAGGCACCAAAGGCAGAGGCTACTGGAGATGCCAAATAAATAGCAGTTGAAGTCCTCATTCTGTGTACTTGGTGATTGTACAGTTTTAAATAAGTATTTTTTACCAAGTTTTATATTACAAATGTCATTTATAGTTTGTTTGGGTTGATTGTTATTTTGTTTTTGGGCTTGCACTTGATGTAACGAAGCCGTTCCATGTTGGGGGGAGGGGGTTCTCGCATTCATTTCCATTTTTATGCCATTTTGAAAAAGAATGCTGCCCATATGTTAAAGTAACATTTTTAACTTGCCTAATTTTTTAACTGCTGAATAATACAGATATTTTCCTACATTGATTTTAAGTCTAATTTTAAAAATCACAAGGCAGCTAAAGTGTTACTTAAAAAAGTTTGGGGAGAATAGGATTTTGCCACTATCTCCTTGTATTTTAATGTATAATTAATGAATTGCTTACCAAATGTTTTGAAACACTGTACATTGACATAAAATCTGCATTTAAAATATCACAGGAAAATAATTAATAAGGAGAACTTGTATTAGGTCAACAGTTAAAATACATCCTGATTATGTACAATGTGAACTTGGTCATTGGATGAAATGTTCTTTTAATTAAAACATTTTGTTCTGTAACAGTGAAAGAAGCTTTTGACCCGTATGGGTTTAAATGTTCTTGAATAAAATGTTTTTAAGTGTCTTTGCTTGTTTGTGTGGCATAATGGAGTGATGGATCTATACAGTATTGGTATCAAGAGGCATAAAGATATGTCTGAATGATAAAATATGTGAACATCACTTTCATAATTACTATTATATTATAGGACTATTTCAACACTCCCCTCACCGGTATTCTCTCCAAACTCACCAACTGACTCCAAATGGCCCAGAATTCCGCTGCCAGGATTCTCACCTGCACCAGATCAACTGAATACATCATGCAATACAGGATTCCCTTCAAGACACTTCTCACCTACAAAGCCCTCCACAAACTGGCACCTACCTACCACTTTGACCTTCTCCAAGACTGCTACCTCTGTTCCTCTGCTGGTCTACTTGCCCCCCCCCCCCATTCCGCTCCTTTCCTCTCCATTCCTCTCCACCATGGGTGCCCGATCCTTCAACTGCTCAGCACCCAGGGTCTGGAATACATTCCCCCCGCACATACGACATGCTGACTCAATCATCTCATTCGCTAACCTCCTCACGTGTCCCCCATAAACCCCCTAGCCTTATCCCCTTCCAACCTCCCTCCTCTTCTTATTACACTTGTTAGGCTATTTGTCCATCTGTGTTTATATATGAACTGCACTTTTGCTTTTGATATTTTGTATGTGTACTGCAATTTATGTAATTGTTAAGTGTAAAATGTCCTTGAGTGTCCTGAAAGGCGTCCCCCAAAATATTTTTTTATTACAATAACAATTACAATTAGGTCATTTAGCAGATGCTTTTATCCAAAGATACTTATAATTACATGGAGCAGATAGGGGTTAGGCATCTTGCTCAAACCTACAATCCGCCTAGACCACTAGACTATCCTGCCCTGATATAGGTAAGTATTCGCTGCTAATTACACTCCAATCGAGCACATGCAGTAAAGATTTATTACTAGCCAAACATCCACAGGAAATTAAGGATCAGCCAACTTGCCTGTGTAATTCTTTGCACAATTTTCTATTCACCCAATTTGAATATAAATGGAATTTATGTTTATTTATTGGGGGAAAATAAATACTGGCTCTTCTGGGGGAAATAATAACCCAATATCAGGACTACGTAGGCTATCTAATGTTTTCTGTATCGGCCTCGGCTCAGAATCCTATGCAATATACCCTATCACCACAAGACGACGCTGCAGGAGCACGAATACATTCTGCAGGAAAAATGTTCAGTGCAATTTCGTATCCAGTAGCAGCAGATCTCTTTTCAAAGTGTGTATGTGAGGGCAACATGATGAGTCTTCAACCTTTGACATATTAGCGTGACTGGACGTGCAATGATCTACTACGTAGGCCTATACACTGCTACTTCAGACCTGTCTCTACAACAAACACAATTCTAGTCTCGATAGTGGGGCAGTTTTAGATGAAAGTCTAAGTTCGAAATCCGCCCCCTTCTTACATGTGATAGGTGATAGTCTATAATCAAATGTAAAACTCAGAGGCTCCGAAATTACCCCCGATCGGCAAGTTAATAGCACAAACATCGTTTTAGTACGCCTATTTGCGTGAAACTGATGTAGCAGACCTATAGGCTACACACAACTAGAAACCAGTGTAAACCCAGTGTTCAGAGACAGTATGTGGAAGTAGACCTAGCCTATAGTAAACCGGGTAGGTTTAGGTTATTTTCTGCGTGATATATATTTCACACCCACCAAGGTAGACTGCATCGTCGGGAGAATTTACGAAACTTACGAAAATACCGACAGTAGGCTAGCGCACCTCCACTGGCTGATGGGTCAACGGGTTCACGTGCATTGGGGGAGACATAATGTCACATTCGTTGGTGGGCTATTGTCCAATACCAACACAAAATACCCACAATAACTATTGTCATCTATAAGCTTAAGTATGCCACATCTAGTAGTAAAATATGTAGCCTACATAGTAGGCCTACAGACAGTAGATGCAAGACAGAAAGTGAGAGTAACACCTAAAACGATAACACCATTAGACCCTCATGAATCGATTAATCGCGACCATAACAAACAATATAGTCTACGACGTGATACCATAAAACGAATTGTGAATAAAGGGGTCTAATCTAGTCTAACCTAGCCTAGCCTATAGGTGCACGTATTGGGGGGTATCATCCAGCCATGACGTGCACATCAATAGCATACTATAGGTTCCGCTTCATTAGCCTATATGAATCGGGTAAAAGGCCAATCATGATTAAGTAAATGTAAGTAAATATAAACAAAGACGCTATTAAACCCGATATGGGCCATGTTTCTCAAGACAAGGTTCTTGTTTGGTTCATGCACGTAGTGCTCGCCTTGTATGTTCCCATGTGCTCCACCCCCATCATGAATCTATAGTGGGCCGTCTTTCCTATATAGACTATTCTTCAACGTGAACACCGGGCGCTTTAACCAGTGCAACTCCAACATAGTCACAGGTAAGCACAAACTAACATTACTGAATTCCAAATAACACTTTTTTGCCGCCTGAATATTCGCAACAATGTGTTTGTTGTTGGTATTTCCTCAATTGAGAACGATATAGGCTACTAGTCATTTCTAGAAAACAGTGCAGCATGCTTTCATGTCATTCCTATTCAACAAGTCAATATTTAACCGTTTTGGAAGTCATTTTGGGAGTTTCATAGGCCCTACTTGGCGTGCTGCTTGCACTATTAGTGCATTTTGATTTTAAAAATCGTTTGTATTAATTGTATCTGGAGGTGATTGGTGGTTGTTGGAGCAGCTCAACTATTTGAGTTTTGTCTCATTAAAGGAAGAACATTTTTGGAAGTGTTGCAGCCCTCCAAATCTGGTAGCCATATTATCATTTACTACTCCAAATTAGACAATGTAATTGGTCATCAAGGACCACTATACAGCTGCATGTAATGCATTCAATTAGTCTATTTCATAGCTTGAGCAGAGGCTACATCAATGTGTTTTTAATGTGTGCAATTATTGCTATCCCACATTATTTTCTCCATTAGCAAAGCAGCTACGGACACGAGAAAAGAACAAAATGTTCTCCATAGCCATCCATTGTCCCGAAACTATATTATGTGAAATAAACCCCGCTCTGAATGCAAAGAGCTGGCAGCAGGATCGGATCGCATAGGAAATTAAAGACATTTATTTATTTTTATCACGAAGATGATTTATGGTAGGCCTGTATAAACACAGACCAGTTGAAACTCAGTGTAAAAGTGTTCAGATTTAGCCGTGTTTAGTAAACAATGTAGCCTATAGGCTAAGGGAGTAATCGTCACTTTGTTTGCTGTGTGATGTAAATTTCTCACCCACCAAGGGTACATCGTGTTCCTTTTCTTGGGCAACACTACTGTAGGGTCATTGAAGTAACCTATTTGCTGTCAGAAAGAAGCGATATGTGTGCGTGTAGGGGTGTGTCATCCAGCCCATCAATATTATAGGCTCCATTATAATGAATACGCCTTAAATAAGCCAAATATGACAAATGTTAAAATAAGAAAGTTTCCCAAATTGAAAGTGCAAGCCCTTGGAAGTTCAGAGGTGTTGTGACTCGACATAAACGGCTTGGTACCTCTGCGAAGCATATACCAGCTTGACTCAATGTTTTCCACGTGTCAGCACCCCTCACCCCAAGGCAATTCCAAAGCTAGTATTTTGAAAGTCAACTAGTGGCCCTAATAGGAACCACCCTAATATTGCAGTCAACACACATTGTGTTTTACCTGGATATATGCTGAGGCATGAGGCTAATGAGAATCTTGCCATTATCAAGTAGTATTAGTATAAGGGATTTGTTTCCTTGTCTTGCCTACCAAAAATAGATTAATCAACATTTGAAGACAATGACACTGTCCTGAGAAACTACAAGCCCCATAGAATAGCCTACAATAGCGCAAGTGCAGAGGCGACCATTGTATTCGACTAATATGGGAAAAATAAAAAATAAATATTTAAGGTAATTCTAGCCCTTGCCAATAAAACCTGAATGCTGAAATGGTACGTTGGCATTAGTTCATGCACTGAAACAAACTGTAAACTGTTTGTGCAGTGACACAGGCCTTATGTAACACAAAAACAAGTCATGTCTTGGAATTAAACCCAGAACAGACGCTACAGAAACGTGCATTTCTGATGTTTCGGTCAATGTTTGCGATTAACGAGAAAATGCCAGGTTATGTAATACAGGCTTTGGCATGCAAGTTCCTGTAAACATGCCCATCTTCCCTGTTTTGTGCTCGTCATTATTCTTTATAATAATACTTTTGTTTGCTTTGATGAGTGAATGAGCAAATTATACGGGGCAGCTTTCTGAGGCTGTTTTTTTACATGTCATGTAAGGAGTAGGGTATATTTTGGGAGGGCAACCCACAGAGAGAGAGTAATTCATTTCGACAGCTGTGTGTGTGTCTGCCTGTGTGTATTTGAGAGGGCGTGTGCATCGGCCAAGCTTGCAAATACAGTTGGACAAGAGCACTGCTGTATAAAAGGGGGGCAGTGCATAAGCTCTTGTCAGTAGTTGATCATCATTCTGTTGGGTATTTATCAGGGTTGTTTGTCTGCTGGGCAGTAGAGGGTTTAGGTAAGCAACTGGATCAACATCCCCAGGCTCTTTTACCTCTGGAAGGTGAGGACAACCAAAAGCTGTTTTGTTTTTTTGTTGTTTTTTTTTTTTTTTTAATTGAAGATTACATTTAAAACTGGGATTATATTTGATTTGATTTTTGCTGCACCCCAACCAGGTTTGCAAATGAATCCCTCACGCCTTTGTTTTAACCTTCCCTTTCACACTCCTCCCCTCTTATCCTTATAACTGCTGATGAAAGAAACCCTTGTTGTGGTGGTGGCATCTTGCTTATGGCCCACTTCTCCCACCCTCCCATTTCCACGTTGAGCTAACATCTCACCTCTTTTATTGGTAACTTATTTCTAATGCCAGAAATGTACAGAACAGTGCAATGTACAGTTCCATTTTAATATTGAACCATATAGCTTTCTTTCCTCAACAGTCCACACACTGACGTTCTGGATGAAAATAATTATTTCAAGCTTTTTGAAGATTCTTTTCAATCCCCATTGAAAAGTCCCTTCTCAAAAACGTACTTGTACCATATTTCTGCTGGTAATGTGAAGTTACCTCGGTCTGAAAATCAAATTATTCCTAGTGTTTTGAGATCTGTCCCCATTCTGATAAAAAAAATAATAATAGAAATGCATGTTAAAGTGTTTGTTGCCTTCTATTTAGGACCGAGGGTTAAGATAACCCTCAGTCCTAAATAGATAAATATCGCTTTAAGGATGCTCGACTTTGCAGGGAAATGAACTTGGCGTTTTTTGCTTGTGGCTTTACTTGATGACGCAGCATGAATTTAAGTTCATTTAGTCGGATCTAGTTTTGAAATGATTTAATAAAAATGACATTCCTAGCAGTAGGGTAAATTGAAACGATACCAAGAAGGTTGGTTTAGATTGATCCCAGATGTGAAAGTTCTCATATCTTGTATGTTTTCATTTGTCCGCATGCCAAGGTAAGCGCATAGGAGACAAGTTTTTGTTTGTGCCATCGCCTCAGGTTATAGGTGTTCCCTTCCTCAAACAGGGAACAGTTGTTTAATGTGATTTGCAAGCCAAAGGATAGTTTATGCTTAGTTCCTGCTTTGGTCCTGCCTTTTGACAATCCATTTGCTTGAAATTTTGTAAAGTTCTGCTCGACTGATGGTGTACTCGGGATGCTGTGATGTTTTTAGGTGCTATTTCATAGACAATGAAACATGCACAACCCACAGCTGTAAATCGTTAAATACACGCTGTCCCACCCTATTCAATTTCTTGTTCCGTTCAGTCTACTGTTGAATTGGTGCTCAAATGTACATTGTCATCCCCTCTCCTCTCTCTGAAGGTCTTGAGAGCTGCCTCAGCTGTGCCCCCCCTGGAATAACCCCCTCCCTCCCCTGAACACATCATCACAAAAATGATCATCAGACTTGGCAGACTGACACCTGGGTACTTTCGTCTCCTCCAGGTATGTATGGTGGACTTGAGGGAAATAATTTACCAAATGATTCAACTTTTTCACTCTGTCACTTGAATAAGGGTTACTTAGTTTGAGGGAGGTGTACGCAAAAGCTGTATTCATGCTAAGGTTGCAAAGTAAACCTTTGGGGTTGAAACCAGCATTACAAAAACATTGTTGCCTCTCCCACTTGAGTGCTGAGTGGGTCCCACTTCTTTGCTTCTCCCCACAGCTCTGGCTCAAATGGTTATCTACCTGTCCCCTGTAGACAATGTGCACTTTTGGTCATAGTTGTTTGAAAACCTAAACAGTCAGCTAAGCAGACAATTTGGGGTAGTAAGATCGCTATAATGCAATTGATTAGTCGTACCTTTCTGAATAGAATAAGTGCACGCGTGACATAATGGATGAGACGTTAATACTAGGGCTGTCAAATGATTACAATTTTTAATCAAATTAATCAGAATTTTCAGTGGATTAATCAGGATTAATCACTATTTGCAATTACACCTGAATCCTAACC
>JAODLI010000008.1:4011742-4033743 GCA_027575585.1 Percopsis omiscomaycus | reverse complement strand
AACCATTTGTTTGTATGTGTAGTAATGAGTAAACCGAAACCCCCTATTTTTCAAACCCTGGCCACGGCCCTGTGCGCCACACGGTTTGCACCTTCCTTTCAAACGTATTAAATATAGATGCTATCGCTATCAGCTGAAATTGCGTTCAGGCTTGATAGATCACATTGCGTGTAGTAAAGTAATGTATTTGCATGTTCCCCTCCCATTATTTTACACATTCAATATGAAACGCCCTAAATGGTATATTCATTAAGGCAAATGTAGTAAATGAACAATACGTGCTATCATGAAAGACGTCATCCTCCGTGCACACCGTTAGTAGATCAGCTTACATGTTAACTTGTGGGTGATATAAAGAGGTCCCTGCTATTGCTTTTTTTTTTTCTCTCCACATGTAAAACGTTCAGATCAGTTATTTTAGGGCACTATCTGTGAGATGGCTCCAAGTATTATTATTTTTTTAGATTAGATGTTGGAACATTGCTTAGGTACATACTTAGTAAAAGGCATTCATAATTCATTACCATGCAGTGCTCACATTTCATGCAAATTCGGGTCAAAATTAACTCACATCATTTGGCTTAGTAAATGCCAGCGCTTAATAAACCATTCTACGGTTCATCGATGTTACACTATGCAAGGCCTGCCTTGTTATGAGAAACTCTGTTGGCATTAGAAAGTCTGGGAGAGCAATATAGTAAATGAAAAGAGCCTCTGATGTTTGAATTTTGACCTGGACATAGTGGAAAGAGGTGACTGCTGCTCAACAGGCAGATGACAGGATGAAAGGGCAGCAACGGCAAACGAGTTTGTCTCTGGTGTGGAATTAAGCCCTTTTCATTATTCTTTAACATCTCCCTATAAAAGCAGGCTATAGCCACTAGGGGTCTTGTGCTATTTTTAACGATTCAGTTGATAGCAATAAGTAGTTTTTATTTGAGTTCAAGAATGAAAGGAACTAAGAATGAAAAGAAAAAGAAAAGCACTGTCAAACTAGTTAAGATAAAGAAATTACATTTGAGATTAAATAGTGTTGATAAGGCTCTGCTTGTTGGCTGTGGGTGAACCCTTGAGAAAACAAAAAAAAGAGTGTTTTAAGCAATAGAACGTGCCCAGATTTAGTGGAAAACCCACGTTTGATCTTCTCTGCGTTCTCCAGCATCTGTCTCTGGACTGGACCCTCGGAGAGAAAAATCATCTATGACGGTAATTTCAAACGAGGGTGTTTCCTTGTTTCACCGCGGGGTGGGCTGTTAGAATTTGTTTTTTGCTCATTCGGCCTGGTTTTTCCAGCAAGCTAATAGGATTCATCTCATAACAGGCTCCTTGATATGCTTAGAATACGTTTCATCTGTCAACCCGAAAGGCTTCCTTCACCGCCACCGGGCAGGTTTCTCTTGGCTCATTAAAGGTACCGGGTTAGAGCTTAGCAGCTGTTGGATTAACGGAGAGAGAAACATAGAGACGTTTGCTGTTGCATGTGTTGCCAAGCAAAGTAGCTGCCTGCTTTGTCTTAAATACTAGTCCCAGGGACACTCTTCTGGACTGTTCTGGACACTTGCCATCTTCAGCACAACAGGATGATGCATAGAGGAAGGATCCCACATCAAGCAGCAGGAATAGGACAGGATCATTTATTTAGGAGGAAATATGCCCTGAGACTTATATTGTAGGGTGTTTGTGTGCGTGTACACACTTCCTTGGTTAGGAAGGCATGTGGTATTGATTTAAGCTTTGCTGAATCAACTCGATCTTTATTTATGATCAACACTTATGATAAATCTAGGCCTCGCTGCTTACCCACTAAATAAATATATAATTATAAAAATGGAGAAAACATGTTGCAGAACTTATATAACCAGGCCAGGCAGTGGTGGGTAAGTTTTAAAACCCAACCCCATCTATCATTTTTACCTCTTCCATTCATCTGTGATTGGTGTGGATTAGTTCCGATTGTTTATTGGAGAATTCCTCAGTGGGTAAAAAAAGTACAGTCAAAGTCATCATCCTTCTTTGTAATCTTCACATCAATACCTCATATCTCAAATCTTAGTGGAATAAAGGTGCAAGGGGTTTAGGAAGATACGGTTAGTTTTATTGACACATATTTTCCACCAGACCAAAATCAAAAAGGTTTTGTTTTACCCTGCTCAGAGCAATGCATGGGTGCGGTTTCATCGTACAGGGTATTTGAAAGTCAATGTAGCCAAACTACTTTCTTTGACATCGTCTCTGATAATGCTTCCGACACCTGGGCTTGATTTGTCTTCCGTGCTGCAAAATATATGCAAATTAGGTTGTTAGCATTCTAGTCAAAACCATCATCTGATGAAAAGCCACTTACCTGCCTACCATATCTACCTTCCCTGCATAAACTATCCATCTTCAGTCTGTCTCATCACTATTCAGATTAAATATTTCTACTTTCCACTGCCATTTAAAGACACATTAGGCAGCTTTAGAGAATTGTCCAAGAATTATTTATTTTTTTAAAGATTCCCACCAGTGGTCTATCTACATCATATTTAATAAAACAGAATGTGTACCTTCGCTGTCCCGACTAATAACGAACAGTGGTGGGCACAGTTAATCCGTTAACAAAAAAATTAAACAGTGTAGCGTAAGTTAACGATAAACTTTAATGTTAATTTCAATAACCCTGTCCAGCAAACCTGTGATGGAAACTGAAACTTCCAGTGTAGGGCGCATAAACCTCGTTACGAGAGTAGCTACAAATACAAATTGTTCTTCTTCAGGAGCGGCAGAAACTTCAGGCAGTATTTCAGGAAAGTTACCCTATTCAAATATATATTGGAGATCACTATGTGGGCTAAAACATGCCTTGTAACGCTAACGCAATCTGGTTCAATCCATATCCGAGGTTTGCAGCGATACTTACTTTCTCGTATGTTTTCTTAATTCTGTAGACATTTTGACCTTTATCAAAAACTTTTACCGGCTGCTACAGAAGTGTTTCTATTGTCTTGTGACATCAATGGTTAGTTGTGATTGGTTTAACCCAATTACAATTGCAATTAAGTCATTTAGCAGATGCTTTTATCCAAAGTGACTTGCAATTATATGGTGCTATTACATGGAGCAGATAGGGGTTAGGCATCTTGCTCAAGGATGCTTACAGGTTGGCCAACTCTGGGGCTCGAACCCACAACCGCCCGGGTGGGAGTCCAACACCTAGACCACTAGACTATCCTGCCCCTCTTTGAAAAAAAATCTTCGGAAAAAAACAAACATCTAGGTATTCAGCACAAGCATTTGATTTGGTCTTGTTCCGTGTTTTTGGCTAACGGAGTTGGCGGACGTAAATGTAACAAAAGTTAGGTAGTTCGATAAAGATGTTTACTTTATCAATTAACAATTAGCGGATTAAAGGTTTGGTGCCCAGCTTTAATAAGAAACTTGCACAGCATTTGCTCAACTTAATGCATCTATATTTTATCTTAGAAACTTAAACAGATTTCCTGAATTTCCAGAAAATGTAAGTTTATTAACAGTTTAGTAAGTTTATTTTTGCTGTATGTTTTTCTATTCAAATAAACATATATATAATAACGTACATATAATACATATTATATAACAAATATACAATATGAAATTTATCTTGCATCACAAGCGACACAGTTCCACATAATCACAAATAAAATACTGTATATTATGCAGTGAATACGAAATATTAATAAATGCAAAATATTTAAATACACCATAATACATTAAAACAAACACAACATATGATCCCCTATAACCTCACAAACATACAGCTCACCCACACTAACCTTCAGCCAGTGGCTTTTATATATTCATTTGAAAGATGATTCCCCTATCTGACTCTATGTGGTAAAGCTGCTTTAGTCAACACAAGGACTTACAGTCCAATTTTCTGAAGAGGCTGAACAATGCTTGTTTGACATCAAACAATACGGCCAGGAAAATGTCTCTGAAAGTACACCGCAGTAGGAAGAAACACAATTTCTACATCACATAGCTCTGTGTAATACAACTGCCACATCCCAAGTGTCTTTCTAAATTTGAGATGTTGCTATGCCAGTGCTCTGCTCCCTGATCTCAACAGAGGAAGTGAAAATAGATTCCCTTTTTTGAAGCTCTTTTTATCGATAGAATCTCTTTAGCATGCTAGATTTGAGTAATGGTACAAGGATAATGGAGGGATGGAGGGAGATAAAATGAGAGAGGGCAAGAAACAGAAAAATCCATAGACCATCTGGAGAACTGGAGAAAACTGTATAAATTATATACTAGCTCATGTCTCAAGCTGTTTTAATGCTCCTTGATTGAATTGCTTGGCGTAAATGTGATGCTACGTAGGCTAAGAGGAATATTCTGTTTGCCCTAAAGAGTTTCTGATTTAGCAGAACACGAAGGGTAAACCGCTATTGCCTGAATTAGAAATGTAAAGCTTTCTTCCTTTTCTTTAGACCTGAATTCATCCCATTTATATCTCTGTCCTCCTGTGTCTCTTTCCTGCTTAGCAACGAAACTAGGACCTGAGTCGTTCCGATTTGACGGCAGCACTGAAGCCACAGCAACCAGGCTGAGCGAACGATATTACATCCTGCGCCCTGAGGTCATCGAAAGCTACATGTACATGTGGCGTCTGACCCATGACCCCAAGTACAGGGAGTGGGGCTGGGAAGCAGTAGAGGTATGAAATAAAGTAGTAAAGAGTAAAAAGGTTTACATAAATCGTCGAATGCATTTTCAAGAGCTGACGAGTTACAATTCATCATTTACCAAACACTTGTTCCAATATAATTACAGGGATTACAATTACAGTATTACGGAGTATGTAGGGGTTTTGATGTTTTTTTTGGGCTGGGAGTGAAACACACAGTCCATTGGACTATCACAGTTTTAGAAGTGGGTGAGGGTATTTGACACCAAGTTTACCAACCTATTTTGTCAAACCATATGAACATTCTTGATTACCCTAACTCTAATGTGTATCTTGTGTGACACCATAGATTAGCTTCTAGCAGTTCCCCACAACCTGAGGTGAAGGTTGTGTAAGGGGCTCCAATATTAACACGGCAATAGTCAGCACATTAGCTATGGTAAGCGGAGGGCTGGCGTGATAGATTTAGCAATAATTTACTGCACACAGAAGTAGAGAGATCAAGCTGATGAGTTTGACAGGCCTTTAATTATCGGCCACAAAGGTTGGAAGCAGGCACACAACAGTTCTCTTTGCGCACATCCAGCAGTAACACGCCAAGGTCTTTGTCAATTAGCACATATAAACCAGCCCTTTGTAACCAGGGTAATACAGTAATGTGCTAATCTGCATGGCTAGTTCAGCCACTCTCCTTTAGCCCTTGTCACATTCCTCATCTAATGTGAATGCTATTATTGTGGAACCAAATGAAGGCCTGCTATAAAAATGTGCTAAATAAATCAAAGTCTTTTATAGAAATAAAATACTTTTCTGAAAGTACCTTGACACGGTTCTGTATTCTCTGTATGAGTCATTACTTCAGAAGTCTCGACAGTAGGAGGAAGAACAAATGTAGACTTTTGGTGTACATCGTCTACATCATTTAAACCTTCTGGTCTTCTCTTAGGCCCTTGAGCAGCACTGCCGAGTGGAGTCCGGCTTCTCTGGGATTCGCGACGTCTACGCCACCCCGGTTGGGCACGACAACATGCAGCAGAGCTTTTTCCTTTCAGAGACACTCAAGTAAGTCCTATTTTTTGTCTATGTAATTATCTGCTCCAAACGTAGTAAATGGCATTCGGCTATCTGGACCAGCCAAAGTATTTGAAAGATCCATCAGCTACGATTTGAAAGCAGGAAATGAAATATACAAGTAGATGAAATGTTGTTCTCAGCTCTCTGAGCTGGTCTGAGCCTGGTCTTTCCCTAAAGAATGCTTACATTACTGCCAATCAGAGAGTCAATTTAAGTGATTTGTCTCACACTTTAAGGAAAGATTCAGTTGAATGGATCTGTCTCGTCCTACTTCTTAAACCTTGTTGGCGGATTGCTGAGCAATTCCGTGTTTTGTACTGCAACACATATAATAGCTGGTAAGGTTATTTTCAAAGGTGGTGTTGTTGAAATTGCAAAACATTTACTGGTAATAGTACTCATCATTTACAAGAGCACAATACTGACACATTTTTAAATATCCCCAAAGTATCATTAATATGTATATTATGATTTAGTGCAAAAAGGGTATTTGAAAACATCTTTTCACTCAGGTATCTTTACCTGCTGTTCTCCGACGATGACCTTCTACCGTTCGAGGACTGGGTCTTCAACACGGAAGCCCACCCCCTACCAATCATCCGCAAGAGCTGCCTGCAGGAAGATGGAACAGAGGACAAGACAGCGTCTGAATGAGACTAAACCTAATCACCTAATTCTCTAACACTTAAGACACTTATGAATACACCCACACATAAACGTATATTACGAACACCCACCCACACAATGCAGGTTCAAGGTCAGTTCACGAGCCTGCCGTGAAATCTTAATTCCTTTCCAGTAAAGGATCTTGTTGTTTTACGCTGTGATTGTATATCCTTGCGCCGGGAATTTCTTCCTGCCGGGGCTACCTTTTTGTGGACAATCAAAGGCAAACATGACTTTCATGAGAAGAGCACCTTTTTCTTTCCTTCTTTCCTCTGTGAGGAAACCAGTATGACTTGCAGACCTAAATGTATGGGAGGAGTGTTATGCTATGGGTCACATTGTTAAGAGAGAAAGAGATGTAACTAAATAAAGCCACAGTTATGCTGTTGGGTTCCTTTGTTTCATAACTCTTAAGTAATGAATGATTTTCTCTAATATTGTCAATGCATTTTTCTGTTGTGTGTTTTCTCTTTGACCAAAATTTTCTGTGTTTTACTTCGTTTCCAGTGATGTGTGTTGTGTTGAGGTTTGATGAAAGACTGAAGGATTGAACTAGTGAATATCAATAAATGTACAGACAATTGTGAAATATCACTTTCAAATCCACCTCTGAACTAATGTTGATGTCATGTTTCCTATTGAAACAAGCTTGAATGAATCAGTTGGGAGGTGGCAAGACACACGTCTAGGTTTGAAACGGTGACTTATTGCATCCAGGGACCATTTTAAAGTTGTTGAACTTCATTTTTGTAACACAAACGTGGGACATGTATAAATTATAGCCATTAGCTAGCTACAAACAGAAATAATGTTCACTAGGTAATAGGCCTACCGTGTAAAGCAAAAAATCATTGGTTTAAAATAAAGGCCTAAAAATTTGTTTACCAAAAGCCAGATGTTAATCTAAAGATGGGACAAATTCTCAAATGGCACCCGGCTACTTTTTTAAAAGCAGTCATTCTATTACATATTTTCTTCATTTTTTGGCTTTACCCTGCCTCTCCATACATCTGTACAGCTTCCCATATAATCACTGATATTACCAGATGCAGACCAGATTTGAGAACCTGGTGTGGAGTTGTTGTTATTTTTATCACGATTCTTTTCATTACTGCTGTCCAAAACATTTAAGAAGAGAATGCAGTGTGTACATACAGATTATTGAGCTGAGTGACCTTTTTCTCCATTCTATTTTCTTTCTATAATTTCCTTTTCTTTACTTCAGTGATTTCTTTTCTTCTGGGTTCTTTAATTTGCTTCCCTCAGGTGTTTCTGTAAAAGATAAAAAATTCGGATTTTACGTCTACTTATTGCTGATAATAATGTCATTACTTTCTTACTGTTTGGGTTGACTTATCTTTCATTGTTAAATATTTTCCAATACTGATATAAAAAACTGTGCAACTTTGTACATTTAAAACAACTGCACTTGTGTCATTTTTATAATTTCCTTTGTTTACTTGTCACTAAAGTCTGAATGACATTCAGTCTGAATGAATACATTCCGTACTGTGGCATCTGTCATCATAATAGGAAGCTATTGTATAGCAGGTGGCTGTGTTTGATGGCAACACCCTGCAGTGAATTTAAATGCAGACTTTTTTGTTTTGATGTACTGTATTAGCATCAGCCATCCCGAAAGTACATGTCCCTGTTTTTGTAATGTAACTATACAGTATGTGACCGTCTGCTATAAATTTGGCAGTTGTATTATAATGCTTGCCACTTGGCCGTATTCCCTGTGAAACCGGACAAATCAATTCACAGCATAGAGACTGGAAAATTGATATATCACTTATGCATTTTGCAAAACAGCTCATGTTCCTAACTACTGCTATTACCCCAATTATTATGTTTAATACTGTACATAAGCTTCACCAGACAGTGGTGCTATTAACGACAAGAGACAATGGGGTTCATAGGAAATTAATGCTTTGATCCAGGAAACGCTACTGCTTGTGTCCACAGTGGCTGCGAATGTCACAGAAAATGTAAATCTCCTAGCACTTGTGCCTTTAATTCCAAAATTGTTCATAACTCACAACTAGCAAACAAATGCAGAAATGATAAAAAGATAAAATGGCAGTTGTCATCAATGCCAAAAATGTCTCTTTTTTTAAATTCTGGATATTCAGTTATGGAAGGGAACTCAAATCAAGATGTATTTGAACCTCACTTATCTCTGGTTCCCCGATCTTTTCTTCTCCCTCTCAAGTCTTGTCAGCACACTTTCATGGTTTGTTAAGCGGGATATTTTCTCTTAGGGCTGATGGTAAAAACAAAGTAGGAGGGATACCATACGGAAGGATTTTTTTGATGATTTCTTGGCTGAAACCCTTTTCAGTAAATGGTCCAGGTTCACTCAACAAGGATTATAGGACATGAAATGCGTTAATATACTGGGTTTATGTTGAATCTCATTTAGGGCTGCTTGATTATGCGAAAAATCCTGTGCATGTTGACTGCGCATGTGCCACATGCTGAAGCCCGACTACAGACGGCAATGGATGTCCTGCTAAGCTCACAAATAGAGTGTAAATGTTGTGGCTTAGTGTTCTAAGAATATAAAGAAATATTTCTTTCCTTAACTATACCAATATTGTGCATGTGAAACAGTTTTAGTGAAACTCATGAGGAGTATTTGAGGAGTGATTATTGTTCAAAGCATTTGAACAATAAACATTTCTTTTCATCGTATAGTATACTTTCAAGAGCCCAAGCTCTCCAATATGGTCCTATTATTTATATATATATATATATATATATATATATATATATATATATCACATACAGAATTATATGAATATATATTTATTTATCACAACTGTGATAGTGAACTTTATGAACCGAAGAACCTTTGTCATGTTTTAGAACCCCAAAAATTCAGTTTTGTTGTGTTTTGTGGGCGTTACAGACCACAAACAATCACTTACAGTAGGTTATCACCCTAATAGATAGTATTATCCAATCCAAAAATCAACTCCTCCCTGTTTTAAACTTCTCATTCAGTTCAGTGTTGTTTATAGTTCCTTGAACATAAGATGTAACATACAGTACATACTAATTGCACCTAGGTACTGTTATTTGTGAAAAAGTTTTTAAATAGATTTAACGTCAGAAAAGACCGCATCAACAATTCCCCTCTGAAATTAACTTACTTCCACCCAAAAGATTTAGATTTGTCGAGGTCGTTTGTTAATTTCTCTATCGTTTGCGTGCTGCCTTTAAAACTGTACTGCATCAAGAGCTTCAGCCACCAGAAATTACAAGGAATTATCTGATAACTATGGAGGGATTGGAAGATAAGTGTTTCCTAGGAAAATATACTAATATGTATCTATAGCCTATTATTTACAAAATAAGAAAGTCAAGGATAGATGCAGAATATAAAAAAGACAGCACAACAACAATTGGCAAGGCAAGGCTGTTTCGACATTTGAAGAAACCTCCAAGCGTGGTGCAAATCAAAACTGTGACCGCAGATTAAAGGTTAGTGTTTAAATCCAAATGAGACTTTGCTTTCAGATTTATTGTGTGTTTAAGGGGTGATAAGGAGGTGGCATTTATGGCATTTATTTACATTAATATATTTTCCACTGTTTAGAGGTAAACGTATTGAAAACTAAACTGGACTTCAAGCAGTGATAAGTGTTCATTATTAGTGATTATCTTGTGTTTAGAATAGCATTAAATATTATATTACATTTAGATAGTCATGTATGTAGCAGCCTGTTTATTGGCTTTATTGGTTGGCTGTCTTTATTCAGTCTGCAATATAGAATGGTGAGGTTAGGTGTGTTTGTCTGTCACCTAGGAATTATTAATATTATATATATAGTAATGTTTTTAGCTCAATATAATGTAGACATTGGGAAAAGTACTTATCCCTGTTTTAGGTTGGGTAATAGGCATGTCACCACCATTGCGGTCTTATGAGGGTGTGGCAGACATCTTGGGAGAAGACACCACTGGCAGGGAGAGTTCTGGAAGTATATTGGTGCATTGGTCGGTTTTCACCAAAAACACATCAAATCATCACATAACGAAGTAATATACAGTATACCAGGTGTTTACTTTGGTGGTAAGTTTATCACGCAAATAATAAGTATGTCCATTGACATGTCAATAGGTTGAACCAATGACATCACCCAACAATGGAAGCCATACAGGCATAACCTGACATCACCCAACAATGGAAGCCATACAGGCATAACCTGTAGATATAAATAACTAACATGACAAATCGTTTCCAAGTTGTTTATTGCATCACTGCATTCCTGAAAGGAGAAAACATGAATGGCGTATGTATGGTATGAGGTATGTATGGTATTTACCAGTGGCACGCAGGTTGACGTCAGTGATAAGTCATAACTAGTAAAGTCAGGTCAAGGATCCTTTAACCTATTAGAGCGGGACAACTGACACATTCTTTTTTTGTATACTGTACAGTTCGCTGTCAGTAAACATGTTTTTAGGACCAGCTGAAATTGTTGAATGATGTAGAACCTACAGTACAAATAGTCCTCCCTTGGGCATACTGAAAATACATTTTGTGAAGTCAGTCCGGCAAGTAAATTTACGGTATACAGTATATTGTATTACAATAATTAATGACAGTGACTTATATTTGAAAAATGACAGGGTAGCTCTCTCGAGATTATTAAATAGATTAAATTTAGTAGGTCCGTGCTGAATCTCATGTCTTTAAAAATAAAGATGATTTGAGAATATAACCTATACCATGTTTTATAATTAAGAAGCATTGGTGATGGTTGGATTCTATTAATCCAGGCCATACTTCATTCTTCTGTATGAGCAAAAGTACAAGTCCACTTCCATTATTTGAAACTTTTATGCAATTATGTATGTATTCGGATGAATGATTCCTATCTTGTCGAAAGATGCTATTTAGGTAATATTTCCATTAATATTCCCACATACATACATACATACTAGTAAAATTAATATTTTAACAATTTAATATCTTCTGCCTAAGGGATTCCATTATAGAAAGATGAAGATCTATGTGGCTCCAATGCTGTTTGCCAGAACCCAACCCCAAGGGATTTTTTATTTGTATTTTTTTAGGGTTCCCTGTTGATGTTTCTATGGGCCTATATATTTGTGCGGTTATATATTACCTTACATTACCTTACAAGTGTGGTGTGTGTGTGATTGCATTTTTCCAAGATTATGAATATATAGCAAATCTGATTATGCATACCTGCATAATCAGCTTTTAATATACCACAGAGAAAGAGTCAGTAATTCGACAGTGGACAGTATCTATATGTAGCATTTGTTAGTGCTTGATGTAATTAGAGTTTGGCCACTGGACTCGTTTCAGTAAGGTTTTTGCTGAAATAAGCGTGCATGCTCAGCAAACCTTAATGGTCCATGTAGCTCTGTAAACGATTCTCACTTTTTGAAATTTAATGACTGTGACTTTGGCTTTGTCCTAATGTTTAATTCTTCACTGAATAGCAGTGCTGCACTGGGTTTTGAGTTACCGCTGCTGCGTTTGCAAGTTGACATAGCCAAGTTTCGTTTTGTTGTGGCCTGTTCGGTAACCGTTTTAAAGCCTTTGAGTAGCCTCATGAGTGGAGCAGTTTAACCCAGAATTGTGATGAAAGCTAATGCTAATTGTTATAGCGTGCACTGTCATAAATATTCATTTGTCAACAGTCAACTCCGCCCAGCATCTGTGACACACTGCTGGCTGCTCTCTGGAGGGTTTTGGAGCTTTGAAGATCTCCAGTAAGGAAACCTACTGTTTAGACATCTCTCCCTCTCTCTCTATATATATATATATAATTGCTGACTACATTTATACACAAACACAAGCCATTGCACACATTCATGCATTTGTAGTGCTGTACACATGAAAGTTGGAATCAATAACTGTGATATACTGTATACATAGCCATGGAAAAAAATAAGAGACCACTGTAAAAAAAATAAAAAAAAATAAAATTGTATTTATAGTGTGTATTATTTTATGTATTAATGTTTATATATTTTTTTACATTTAATATATACAGTATAGTTTATATTTTTGATATGTATATTTATATTGCTATATAAAAAAAATTCAGTTGTCTCTCAATTTTTCCATGTCTGTGTGTGTATATATATATATATATATATGTATATATATATAAATACAGCCATGGAAAAAATTACATGCCCACTGCCCATTTTTAAAAATATAATTCTCTATACATTTACATATATATTGACAATGACAATGGCCTGCCAGCAGTCCTGACCTCAACCCCATTGAACACTTGTGGGATCAGCTTGGGCATGCTGTTCATGCCAGAGTGACCAACACAATCACGTTGGCTGACTTGCGACAAATGCTGGTTGAAAAATGGGATGCCATCCCACAGCAGTGTGTGACCAGGCTGGTGACCAGCATGAGGACCAGCAAGAGGTGCCAGGCTTTTGTGGCTGTATATCGTTCTTCCACACACTACTGACGCTCCTGTTTGTTAAATGAATAAATTGTGATATTGCCAATATGTCTTGTTACTTCAGACTTCAATCACCCAATACAACAAACAACACCAAACAAGAGTCAACAAAGAAAATCAGTTTGGCATTGTCAAAGAAGATTTGGCAAATTTTTCATGGGCGCAACCTACATACTCAGCTCTGCTGCTCATCCTCCAAATGCATGTTCCCCAGAAATGTGGCACCATTGTGGCACCACAAATTCACATTTTGTCACAATTCTGACAAATATGTAGTGTCTGATAATGTTCTAAATGTTTAAATACTGACAAATTCTATTTTCGTCAGATTGAGAACCAAAACCTATATATATATCACAATTTTTCCTATGATCAGTGAGACAATGCTTTACAACGTCTTCTTGCCTGTAACTGTCAGTGTGGCAATGGAGCACTATGTGGAAGAAAGAGAGAGCAAGGATTTCTGTAGCAGAATGTGGCAGAGAGGCTATTAAATGAGACAATGACTGAAGCAAACAAACGCAAGGTTACTCAAAAGGTTATTCCTTCTGGTTATTTGTTCACATTGATTTAGGGCTAGATGGGTGGGATGTGTTACTGATTAATGATTTATCCACATATCTGTGCTGAGAAAACACTGAACATCTCTACTGCCAGTACTCAGTAAAGACTTTTTAAAGGTACAGTAAACTCCTCTATTATGTTATAGCTCTGTTGCATTAGTCACCGTAATCTTAAAATTGGCTTCATTACTCCTCCTCAGTTGTTGGTTAACTTGGTTAACTGTGTCTCTCCATCTTTCAGGCCCCTGGTACTGTATGCTAGTTGTGAGGGACAGTGGCTGCAAGTGTGAACGATCATTTTTCTAATATTTGGCGCCATCTGTCTAGACCCCGAATATAAGACAACCCCACTTTTTCAAAGGTATTTCAAGGGGAAAAAATCGTATATTCGGACCAATACGGTACAAAAAAACCTGTAGTGTACGTATGATCGACATTATAGTGCAGGTGCCAACTGTATTTTTTAATTTGCTAATTACATAGTAAACACGGAGGGGTGTGATGTTTTCCTTTGTTTAAATCCCACATTGTTATACCATATCTCAATTAAGTGTATTTTGATGCCTACGACACACACGCTTTGGAACCCACAATGCCATGCAGTCTTGAATATAAATTATGTTTACAGGAATTTTCCTTGAAACAGTGGCAATGCTATTTTAAGCTGTCTTGGACAGTAAGCTTGACAATGCTTGACAATGTTGATGAAGAACTTTTCTGCTGCATGCATGTGTTGAATTGTTAGTCAGGAATAAGATCATTTTTCTTCAGGCTATATATTTCGTTATTCTGGATTTTTGTGGTTTGAGTGACTATAATATCTGAGGAGGGATTAGTTGTCTGGTATATCAAACAACAGCAAAATAATGCTTTAAACAATCATAATTTTACTAGACACGCATAGACAAACACACACTAAAATCTACATTGAGTATATATGAATGGATAACACAAAGTAACACATCAACATGCGATCAGCTTTGGTTTCAATGTACCAAACATTTCAAATGATGAACATGAGAAAGCAACGACAACCTTTGGTCTGCCTTAAGCCAAAAATAATACTTGACTAATGGATTATCTATTTAGTCTATTTTACTATCTAAACCTGCTATACTTAAGGGAGTAGATAAGGATGAGGGAAAGGAATAGAATGATAGAATCAGGATTTCTCTGCCAAGCTTAAGGATTGCACCAGCCAATTGTGCAGAATTTGTGAATGCTTATGGTTTGGAATGTGTCATCCTTCCATTGAGAGAAGATTTGAACCACAATAGATTCAGCTGGCAGTGATGTCTTTAGGAAGCTAGTTCAACTGCACCTGCGGGTTACAGAGCATCTCTGCCGCTTCAGTGACGGACCCACGTAGCTTTCAAGCTGTGGTTCCGGTACTATGGCGATATTTCACGCAAGTGGAACACCTGGGGAGATATAATACATGGTATAACACATCTGATAATAATAGTAATCATAGCAGTTCATATAAAAAGACTCATTTAAACACAGAACATCTCTTTCTTTGTCTGTGTGTGTCTTCAGTGTGGAATGTGACAGTTTTGATGGGTGTCTATGCAGGCACATTTCCTGAAAGAGAATATAAACAATTTAAACACATAATTTCAAATCCATGGTCCTGAGGATAAAGTCACAACATTTCTTGCTGTCCAGTTAGATCATCTAACTTGCATCATTCTAATTTTCATCCGAATAATGTTTTTTTTCCAGTCTTGGTTGTGAGGAAACACATTGTAAGGCCCCTGGTCAGACTTATAGGGGTCACTCCAACACTCCATGTTATCTTTCTGAAAGGGGGGGAGGGGGGTGTCACCCCTTTTCCTTCCGAGGACAGGCTGCACACACTACATATCAATTCATAATTTGACAATCAACATCTAAACAAACTGTTTCTGAGGAAATAAACCCTTGAAACCTTCCTATTCAGTTTGTATTGGAATGTAAAGGGTTAAATAAGAGATGCTCCTTTTGTCGCCTTATCAGAATATTGCTGATTCTGCAGTTGTTGGGAAGAAAATACTATGCAGCTGTGATATGTGGTCCAGCTATAAAATTACAGAGGGCCAAGTAATAGCAATTCAATGAGAGACTAATTTCAAATGACAGTTAAATTGACCAACCATATCTTACTATTATAATGGTGGGCTGTATGCTTTTTGACAAGTTCTGCCTGCTGTTGAGAACACGATCACAAGCTAATAAACTAGTTGTTGGTTCACTTCACAATGGAAACTGCAAGTAACGTTACCGCTAGTGAGGAGGACATTGTTTCAAATTTATTATTTATCCATGCGGTTTTGAAGGTTACCTTTTAATGAAAATTTGGCAAAAGAAGACCTAAACCAGAGCTTTATTTGGTGAAGAAAACCAACGTTTTTGAGAGGCATTTCAACACCAGCAATTATACACGTGGATGACAGGATCAACCTAGGAGCAAAAAGCATTACTGTTCACTGCCTCTAGAGGTCATTCTCTGTGCTTATAAAGAGCATAAAGTGTAAGTTATTTAAAAACATATAGCCCGCTGTGCCAGCTGATTTTATTCTGTCTGCCACGGCCACTGTTTTGTATATGTTAAGGTTCATTTAGGTAAATGGTCATTGTGCAGAATTAATTGTAATCTGTAAATTGAACAACTCAGCGATCATTACGTCCATTTACTGTTAATGTGCAAAATGACATTTACAATTACAATTAGGGTATTTAGCAGATGCTTTTATCCAAAGTGACTTTGCATGAGTTGCAGAGTTCCATGCTGCTATTACATGGAGCAGATAGGGATTAGGCATCTTGCTCAAGGATGCTTACAGGTTGAACCCATGACTTTCTGACAGGGAATCCAACACCTAGACCACTAGACTATCCTGCCCTGGTGTTTGCCTAGGCAATTACACTGTCCAATGTAAGATGTACATATGCTAATATGGGTTGCTATACTTTTTTAGGCTACCCAGCTTAAGACTTCATCTAAAGTGTTTTCATAACAGTGTTTTCATAACAGTGTTTTCATAACAGTGTTTTCAAAACAGTGTTTTCATAACAGTGTTTTCATAACAGTGTTTTCATGTTGGGTACAAAAAGAATGGAATTATTTTGAGGCCAACCGCCTGGCATCACACAGAAGATTCAAAACAGGAAAATCTGCAGCTACAAACTTTGTTATGTCTCCACTTCTCTTGTTTGTATCATACCATTACAAAGGTCAGAATTCCTCCGGGAATATTAATGCCAGTTTAGCAGCGCTAGGGTATGCCCAGTGCAGTGTCAGAGGCGAAACCACGGGCATGACGCCAAACCACGCTAAGCCTCTAAGCTGTGCCTGTCCTCTCCCTGCCTCGGCAGTGTGATGAAAGATACACATTTGCATTAATCATGTCGCAACGCTGCTCTCTTCGCGTGATGCCATCCATCCTCTAGCCATCTAACCACACCTGGGTACATATTGGGCAGGAGACAGGTCCAACTTTGTGTGCTATGAATAAACTGTTCCCCTCCTGGCAGACAAGCATTGGGGGATTTTGGTTGAGGTCTCATGAGGACAGAGAGAGGTAAAGGACGACAGCTGGCCAGTGGCTGTGTGACCCAGCATAAACCATCCTACACAGACTGCGATAGCAAGAGCTGTATTAAAGGTACAATTTTGATTGTGTTACGATGCCCCAGAACCTCAAATTTCAGCCCAACCTGTGTTTGAAAATTCACATAGCCATATGGGAATGGGTAAGAATGGTGTGAGCTGATGAGCACTCTAACATTGAATATTAAATGGACCTAAAATACAACCAAATATGAATTGCACAATGCCAAGTAGAATTGCTGTTGTTTTGTATTAATGTAGCACTATATAGCTTTACCACCAGTAATGAGAGCTTATCATGTTAATGTAACCGGTGTCAGCTCTGTGTTTTAGATTAAAAAATTATTGTTAAATCGTTGGTTGTCCGACCGTTTATTCTGCAGACTTAAAAGAAAGGCACAAATTCTGTTGCGTCACAATCCTGTAGCACCTTCCCCTAAATGACCAATCTCTCTACACATTACTGGGCAAATAGGGGCCGCTAGCATATGTATAAAACATATACCTGTAGAATTAAAAGAAAGGCACAAATCTCGTAGCACCCGCTCCTATATTAACAATTTAAGAGGAAAATAAAGGAATCATAACGACACTGCAATAAAATAAGTATAATGTAGATGAGAATGAGAATGTAAAGATGAACCAGGGACACCCACCTCTCTCCACATTATAGGGCAAAAAGGGGAGTAATCAGGGGGTAATGTGTGCATAAAAATGTGTGTAATTCTACCAATAATATGAAATTATAATCCAGACATTTTAACACTGTTACATTAGCATCTGTGAAACAACACACTCAATTTGGATTGTGTGCTAAATTTGCAGTGGAAAACCGTTGATTAATTGGAGCTCGCAAATTACCAGGGTGTGCTTAGAACCTACTAATATGGCAAGTTTGATGATTCACAGAGGGACCATGCTTATTGTAAAATATTAATGAGCCTATCTTGTGCACCCACAGAGCAAACATTATAGGTTCATAATGTTTGCATAATCACTTAATCATTACCATAATGGCCTGAGAGTGTGATGAGGATTTGATGCTATACTAAAGATATGGAATCACAGCTGCAGTTTCAATTATTATATTTTAACTTCTGGATCCCCGTCACCATGTTGTTTTCCATACGTAATGACGTTTTATGTTAGAAGACAATGATACAGTGCATATATTTTGTTTTGTGGTTAAAAAAAGTTACGGAGTCCAAACTTGCCCAGGCGAGAGAAAAATCATCTTGTGCCCAACAAAATTGTCAACACATCTGCGTTAGCGCTACCGTCCAGAAACTAGAGCTGCTTTTGTCATTGTCCAGATTCATTGTCTAGGTTGTCATTGTCATTGTGTCATCAACCACACATTCCCGTTACCTCTTACATCTTTATAAATAGCCCCATTCTTTAAAATTTGATTATTGGTCTGAGGAGGTTGTTTTTTTTGGTGTCATATTTAAATACATACATATATACATATTTAATGTATAAATACATTCAACTTAATGTATTTAAATAGTAAAGTATATTACCATTAGTTCCCGTGTTGGCTAGCTCCAGGCCTGCTAGCTTCCTGTCTGTCCTAGTCCCTGTGTCGCTAGCTCTAGGCCTGCTAGCGAGTCTGAGTCTGAGGGGGACAGGGAGCCCGAATGGGTCCCGAGTCGGAATGGGATTCTGAGTCCCCAGTCAGCCCCCCGGAGGGCTTCTGTCCCTAGTTTCCTGCTCGCCCCAAGAGGGGTTCCGTCTGGGCCGCCGGTTCCCTGTTCTGGCCCCGTTCCGACTCCCGGAGGGCTCCCGCCCCAGATCTTCGGTGCGGCCCCGGAAGGAATTTCCCAGAGTAGTCCCGCTATGAGCTCCCAGTGCCCCCAGCGTTCAGCCCTGCTTTCAGGCCCTAGTGCCCCCTGTGCAGCCCAGCTATGTGCTCCGTTACCAGTTCCCAAGTGCACCCAGAGCAGCCCCGTTACCCTCCATGAGCCACCCCGCTATCACTTCCTGAGTGCCCGAGAGCAGCCCCACGATCAGCCCCGCTTCTAGCTCCCTGCGCCCCTTGGATTCCCGCTGTGGACATGCTCAGACTATGACTTTGTTTTTGTGGGGGGGTACTGTCATGACCCTGCTTGAGTCCCCAGCCCCCAGTGTATGTTTCTTGGTGTCCTGTCTTGGTGTGTGTGTCATGTTCCCCGATTGACCCTATTGTGTTTACCTGTGTTTACCTGTGTCTCCTCCAGGTGTTTCCCCTTACCCCTCGTTATCCCCTGTGTATTTAACCCATGCAGTGTTTCTTGTTCCTCTGTGCAACTTTGTCTTGTCTCCTTGTCTCCTTGTCTCCTTGTCCCTCTATGCTCCAGCCAAACTAAACCTTAACCCTGGAGTGGAGTTGTGTCTGCACTTGGGTCAAAAACCAAAATGCCTGAGAAATGTACATTATCTTCGACTCAAATATTGCAGTTTGAAAAAATGCAGATATAAATCAGCGCCCTTGCATCCAACGATGCAAGCAACAATAAACTGACTAATCTGCATTTAAATAGATATTTTCATGCTGGCTGTGCTGATGGTTGTAAAATGGCTTCTTTGAGCATGAAATCTTCATAAGGGATTCCTTCATAACGAATTCCTTTAATTTTGGATGTTCTTTGAATCTTTTTTTCATTTACATTTACAGTATTTGGCAGCCGCTTTTATCCAAAGCGACTTACAATCAGTACATTTGTTAAAAGTTGAATCAGTTAAACAATATTCTCCTAGAATAATGACAGCATGAAGTTATCACGGTCACTTAGATTATGCATTTTTCAGTATACATATATTCCTCAATATATTCCTATAAAAATATCATTCAGTCCCCAAAAATAATTAATTGCTAGAAGTCTAAATATAGGCAAATTGCTAAATACTCTATAAAATAAAATAAAATAAAAGAGCTGATCTAACAGAGCAGAAATGTGAAGAGAAGGAGGATTTTTTAAAAGGACAAATCGACAGAAGCTTGCAGGTAGAGCGGGTCAGATCTCTTTACTGTCTTGTAGGCCAACACCAGGCTCTTGAATCGGCTACAGGCTGTGATGGGGAGCCAGTAAATCTTTAGCTGCAGAGCAACTAGATGTTTTGATGTTTCAAACATTCCCTTGTTGATTAGCTATGAAATGTTAATGGTTAAGTCCAATGTCTCTCTTGAATCTTTCTTATTTATTTAAACCAGTAAATACAGTTCATTTTCAGAGTTAGTATATTTCTGAGCATTGACATATTAACTTAGTAATTGATGAGGCTGAAGACTTTCATGTTAGTCCAGGGAGCAACTTGGCATCATTGTATGTTGCGAATCAGAAAATAAGATTATTGTGATTATGTGCAGTACACTGTCATCTCTGCTAATTACCCATTAAGTAATTTCAATAAATACTATTTCCTATCCCCATCTGTAAAGAAGTAGTAATCAAATGAATTCAAGCACTTTGAGTAATAGCACCTATGGGCAAATGTTGGAACAAATGTGTGTTGAATTCAGTGCCTTGTGACACACAGTACTCAGCTTTAAAGCTACCCATCTACAACAATGCCAGCGGAAATATTATTTATAAGGCCAAATGTATTCAGTCATATCCAAGAAATTTACTGTATAGGCAGATGTATTGTAGGTCCAAAGGGTTTGGTGTGTAAACAATTACAATTAGGTAATTTAGCAGACACTTTTATCCAAAGCGAATTACAATTACATGCTGCTATTACATTGAGCAAATAGGGGTTAGGCATCTTGCTCAAGGATGCTTACAGGTAGGCAAACTCTGGGGCTTGAACTTACAACCTTCTGGTTAGGAGTCCAACACCTTAGACCTCTAGACTATCCTTAAAAATTTACCTTTACAGCATTTAGCAGATGCTTTTATCTTAAGTGACTTACAATAAGTACGTTAGTCAATAGCTGAATAGGTTGTACCAGTCATTGTAAGAAAACATTCTGTTACCAGGCAGGCACGGCCATTGCGGTGATATTGGCTGTGCTCGGGAGTTGAAATTTACAGTTGGAGGAAGACACAGTAGTATCCTCTATGGTAATGGTCTTTCCGAGTTTAGATCTGTGTCGGATGGAGGAAAGGAGAGATAGTTGGATGTTGTTGGCATAGCAGTGATAGGAGAAACTGTGTGATGAGATTACAGAGCCTATAGATCTGGTGTACAAGGAGAAGAGTTAGGGTGCCTGAGGGACACCAGTTGTTGAGTGAGCAGGGTTTGGACAGGTGTCCATTCCAAATGAACTGATAAGAGTGATCTGCCAGGTAAAACTCAAACCAGGAGAGCGCAGAGTGGACAATGCCCAGCTCAGCGAGGGTCAATAGAAGGATCTGGTGGTTTATCGTCAAATACTGCAGAGATGTCAAAGAGGATGAGGATTGAGGAGAGGAAGGAAGATCTCTCAGAGTGAAGGGCTTCTGTCACCATGTGAAGAGTAGTCTCAGTGGAGTGAGCAGCCTTGAAACCAGACTGGTGAGGGTCCAGGAGGTTGTGCTGTGAGAGATATGTTCACCGCCCAGCAATCTCCCGCATAGCTTTCACGCCCTGATTTTCACGTCCTGATTAGCCTTCATCTGTTGCATCTGTTTCTTTAGTATATATACCCTGTTCCCCTTGCACGTCTACGCTTGCTCGTGCTTCTGATTTTTCAGTGCCTTTCCCACATTGCCTACAGTTTTCCCGATTACAGCCCTGCCTGGTATCCTCCCATCCCAGACCTCTGCCTGCTGCCTTTGTCTGCGTCTACTTCCCTTTGTACTTTTGCCCAGTGGATTACCCGGTTACTATTTCTTGCTTGCTAAACAATAAACCTGCCTGCTCGCCTTTGTACTTTTGCCAAGTTGTTTACATGGTTATGATTCCTTGCCTGTTATATTACGTGAGTAGGGAAGATGATACTGTCATGAGCGGGCAGCGCTCCCTGTTTTCCTGTCGTGTCTATAATTCCCCCTCTCCCTAGTGTATCCTGTCTGTAT
>JAODLI010000008.1:3974055-3987304 GCA_027575585.1 Percopsis omiscomaycus | reverse complement strand
TCTCTCTCTCTCTCTCTCTCTCTCTCTCTCTCTCTCTCTCTCTTTCTCTCTCTCTCTCTCTCTCTCTCTCTCTCTCTTATATTTCTATCCTTCCTGTCAGCTATAGTGTCTATAGGTTTGGGGCTTCTTTTAATAGTAGTATAATATAACAGCCTAAAAAATATATAGTATAGGCCTACAAACAATGTTAAACAGTGCTGAACTACTGTATGAATATTTTAATTTTGAACTGTGTGAATTGTATTACAGATAACCAAACAACATACAATTATTTCAGTCTTGAAATCATGTTGTGACCCCTCATTGCATGCAGTTTGAGAACCACTGTCCCAAACACATAGGCCTAAGCCAGGGTTTTATTTCTCTAGTCTTGCTTTTTCCTTCTTTTCTTTTTACTATAGCTGTCCATATCCTTCCTTCCTTGCTTGTACTTTGCATCCATTCCATTAGCTTTTAGCCTTTATTCTCTTCTTTAATCTTCCTGTCCTGTCTTGTCCTCTTCACTCTAACCCCCCCACCTCCTGTTGCCAGGCCTGTTTTAGCTAGCGTTGACATGGCTGGGGCTAATGTGCTCCAGCAAGGCTTAACCAGTGGACCGGTCTCTAAGGCTTAGAGCTACAAGCTGTAACAAAGTCCACTATTTACCTTTGGGCCAGGCGGAGAATAGGCTTGTTCACCAACCCGGTGGGAAAATGGTTCACATCACAACATATTATTGATTTTCCCCCTAAAACAGACATGTTGTTCGTCGTTGCCTGAGCCAGGCCCGCTGGCTTCCTGCAGGTATATCTATCTCCCTTACTGTGTGAGAGGATTTAGCATTGAGATCCCGGAACACTGGGATGTGTCTTTATTGTAAATAAAGCATGTTACGATCTAAACTTAAAATGATGATGTTTTTGCATTGACTTTAAATGAATATAACTCTATGTAGAGTTATCGTAATTTATTTACAATTAGGTCATTTAGCAGATGCTTTTATCCCATACGATTAATTGCATGTAGCAGCTAGGGATAATGGAGTCAACTCTAGGGCTTGAACCCACAACCTTCTGGCTGGGAGTGCAACATCTAGACCACTAGACTATCCTTTATTTGAGTTCTTTCATGCTTTTTGTTACTACACCCATAAGGTTGTATACTTTTTAATGTTTAACGTCACACATCCATAAATTATGACTTAAATACATGACTAACTGTAGGCCTATACAATAAATGCCATGAGTTGAACGTTTTCATTTACTACTATATTTATGACATTAAACACAAAATAGTTCCGTTAATGAAGTTTCAGCAAGCTCTACATAACTATGCTAAATAAGCTTTGTGCTTTGCAAACATAAACTGTATGTCATGTCAGAGGGGATAAAGTAAATATGGATCCCTGTGTGACAATCCACCAATATTAAATGTGACATAACCCAATAATGTATGTCGCAGCAGATATAAACGTTTGTATTTATTTAAGATGGTACTGGTTTTACAGTAGCTGCATATTTAGCTGCCTTATTAGCCTCAATGTAGTTCACGAGAAAAAAGCTATGGTCATTTTAAGCTGGATACGACAGTATATTGGTATAAATACGTTTTAGGACATTCCTAACATAAATAGATGCTTTTACATCTATGCATGTTCTTCTGTGTCCTTTATCTGTCCTTTCCTCTTCCTTCAAGACCTAACAAGGCTTAACTTAACTTTTTTGCACCCCGTTACTCTAGCACACGCACACGCACACACACACGCACACACACACACACACACACACACACACACACACTTCACTAAACAGACGGCAGAGAACACGTGGACTTGACAGCTGGTTACTGCAGGGCCCAGCAGGTGCAGTGTGTGCATGTGTGTGTTTGAATGTGTGTTTGTGTGCGTGCGTTTGGCCCCAAAGGGCCCCTGACTCATGGCCAGAGAGGCAGAGGCTGTGTGTATTTGAATGTATGTGTGTGTGTGTGTGTGTGTTCTGGGGGTCTGGCTGACTGCCTAGCCTGGAGTTGACTTCACTTCAGCTTGGGTGATTGATTGGAATAAGGCTGGACACAGGGCTCCATATTGCCTTCAGTGACTACCTTTGACTACCCTTGTTACATCAATATCCCCTCTTCCCATATTGTTGTTGGGTTTTGTTTGTTTCTTCTGTGGCCCTTTGCGAACTTTGAAGAGTCAACTTTATTATGCTAATGAGGCTGTTTTGCTAGTCCAAGTTAGCAACCCCACCTGTTATTTGAATTAAATGATGTTATTAGTGTTAGCCTACTAGCTGACACCACAATAAGGTGGTTCATATCTGTTTTTTATGAATTGTAGAAGAGTCAGTAAGAGATTTTTTTAAACTGTTCTTGAAGTTTTTTCAGTCATGCTTCAGTTAATTCATTCAGCTTTTGTTACAATATTTCTTGCTCCGGTCTTTTTTTTTCTATTGCTATCTGTGCTTGCACCTCTATCAGAACATATACTAGAATCGACTTGTTCCCAGTCCTTGTGGATGGAGAGTGTTAGCCAGCTTTGCCTCCGGCTATACTAGCATCTTGAAAGGCTCGCCAGAACACACACACCTGGCCCGCCGGCTGCCGCTTTGGTCTCCGTCACCTTTTGTCAGCGCCATGTTAATGAAGACCCTGTCAGCATCCAGCGCTTGCACACCGGGGCGCCTTTTAATGGGATCACTATTTGATCGCCACCCCCCTCCAAATACACACCCGTGCAGGAACGATTGTCCCTTTTTTAGAAACCCATCCTGAACGATCACCAACAACCGACCTCCATTTAGGTCTTGTGTTTCTTTGGAAGGGGGGGGGTAATTTAAAGAGGTTGGCGACATGGAGACAAAGAGGAGGTCAGCTGATTAGGAGTTTATAATTAAAAAATAACGGGAGGGTGGTTGTCGTCGCTTTAAAAAAAAAGAAAAAGAATGAGAAAGAAAATTATTACTACCCCTCCTTTGTGCCCAAGTGAGCCCTCCCTTTTCAGGGTGAGATGAAAGCGGGCCGGCGCCGGGGCTTCCAACAAAAAGTGCCAGGCGATCACAAACCAACCTTCTGATGAATCACATCAAAGGCGCTGCCCCAATTGTTAGCCCTCTCGTATCCGCGGAAAATTGGCTCATTACGGGCAAAAAAATGACATTGTTTACATTAGCCGGGGCCCTGATTAGAGCCAGCCATGTTTGTTGTGCTGCACCGCTGTCCGCTCACCAACAGACCACTTCAGCCGCTCCACACAATTGCTCCTTTGAAGGCTTTCTTTTCAGGGGGAAAAGAGAACGAGTAGGGGAGGAACACAACAACACAAAAAAAAAAGAGAAAGGAGAAAATAGGGGCGGGAATTTCCGACGCACGCGAACACAGACGCAAAACAAATCCCCACACAACTGCTGTTTACAAACGGACATGATAGCTGGTCTTTTCTCTACTCCCCCGCGTTGATCGTCTTTTCTCTTTAGGACTAATTAGGTTGCCTGTGGAAATGGAGGCCGTTGGAGAGGCCGGTCAGGGCTGTGATGAGCTTGTTTGTGGTGTAATTGCACTGATAAAGAGGCGGTGTTGTCAGTGCCAAAGGAAAGAAAAGACGCAGGTTGACAATGAAAAGGACCCAGGGCTCTTCTTGGCACCGACAGCGTTGTCTATCCTCAATGAGACCAACTGCTTTTGTGGAGGGAGGCCGCTTTTGTAAACTGAGATGATGTGTGGAGTGGGCCATATGTTTCAGACAGGCTCCTGTGTGGTGGGTGAATCTGACAAGTAAAGGTTCCTGCTATATATCTTCTTAAACTCCCACTTGAAAATCTTCTCACACTTTCCCACACATAGTTGGATGTTAACACAAGTAAGTGCTTCTCTGACCGAGGAAGATGGGAAAAACATCGCAGTAAGCTGATGCTATACTAGCTAATTTGCAAAGTGCAAAATATTACTAAGTAAAATATCTAAAACCTGAGATGTTCTAAAATGGCAGATATTGGATGCACCTAGCATATATTTTATGCTGAACTGACACTACAATATTTTAATAAAAGCTTTGCATTCAGAGAAAACTGTAATATTGTCATTGCCATCAGGGTATAATAAAGGGTCTATTCTTCTGCAGTCATAGTATAGTATAGTATAGTATAGTATAGTATAGTAAATACCACAGCACACCTGTGGTATCTGGCATCGTGCCGGGGCGGTTTTGGCGGCAAAAGGGGGACCTACACAATATTAGGCAGGTGGTCATAATGTTATGGCTGATCTGTGTATTTCTACATTATCCTCATATTCTGAAACATACTCCTCATCCACTGCACTATGTACTTCAATTCCACTCCATTTACTCTCTTCCCATATTAGCTCAAAGGCCTTCTGAGCAGAGAATCTTTTGCTAGTGGAGGATTGGATAAGTGAGTGAGTGTGTGTGTATGTGCATGTTTGTGTATGTTTCTGTGTGTCTCAGGATGTATGTGATTCAAATTGACCCAAACATTGTATGAAGGACATAAATGTGTGGGAGAATTGTAGCATGTGTACTAAATATTTTTCTCTTTCTTTTATATATTCTTCACATAAAATAAGCTAAGGCCAGGGAGTTTAAGGTTGAAAAAAATTATCTTTGTATCATTTTTCTTTTAGTGAAAATTTTAAATAGTCAGTTTGATCCGAACACCACATAAGGGTAAATTCGGTCTTCTTTCAATGGTTTAGCAATAATACATAATCTTTAAATTATTAATCTATTGTGCCAAACTTTAAGAATAAACAATGAACATTAACCAAAGAATGTGTTGTCATAATTGTGGAAAAAACAAAAATAGGCCTCCTTAGCAGATGCTTTTATCCAAAGCAACATACAATTACATGGTGCTATTACATGGAGCAGATAGGGGTTAGGCATCTTGCTCAAGGATGCATACAAAGTCTTACTTTGCTAAAAATACTGTATCTTATTGCACCTCATAAGTGTTCTAACTAGTGGTATACATAGTAAAGATGTTTCATGCAAATATACTTTGTAAAGAATGCTCAGTTAAGCATAGCAAATGACATCACCTGGCACAAATTTGACCCAATCCCATACAGCAATTGCAAAAACCTGTGTTCAGCCTCTAAGGCTGTTCTTACAGTTGGAACTTGAAAACATCTGATCTATTAACATTCAGGAGAGAACTTTGAGTCTCCGTCAGGTTGTTCTGGCAGGGATGAGAGGAAGGAAAGAAAAGTTGGGGAGAAGAACTATAAGTTCGGGGTGACTGGGTCAGCCTGCATTGCTAACGACCGCCGCCGACCTGTGGGGCCCGGCCCGTGTTAGCCGTTGCCTCCTGGCGTTCCCCAGGCCACCTCACCTTTGCCCTGGGAGAGAGATGGAGTAGGGGGGGAGGGGTACAGACCTACTCCCGACATAATGATAACCACTGAGATCTGGCCACGAGCCTCCGGATGAGCGGCCCTGCGGCCCTCGGGTCAGCCCGACACATTATACCTCGCCGTTCCTCCTGAACTCTCTGACTCTGCATTTACATATTTCCGGCACATTCCCTTATATTCTTTTTTTTTGGAGGGTTCAGCTTCACTATCTTTTCTCTCTATCTCATCTCTTTTTCTCCCCCAATTCCTCTGGTTTCTCCTCTTTGTCTTTTGCATTTCATCAGTCCACTTAAGTGTGTGCACGCGTCGTGTGTGTGTGGGTGTGCGTTCACCTACAGTACCTCTCTGCGTGGATGTGTGTGAGTGTGATAATTACCATTTAGAATACTAGGAGATCTCTAAGGGAGGGAGTCTCAAGTTTGCCCACAGTGAGGCATTGTGGGAGCTGTTTGGTGTGTGTTTAGGTTGCCCTTGGTACGGCAAGCAGCAGAATCTGAATTTCCTTGACTTTTGACCGCCTTTGTCCCCAGGGGGGAAACGGGAAGGGATATGAGGGCATGCACTGCTTTCCATTTGCCGTTTAAGGACCCATATGGAAAATATAAATTGGTAGCAGCAGGATAGAGTCAGCGCATTGGCATTCCGGGCATCTGCCATTTGAATTCATGAGATTGTGTTTGTGTCTCTGCCCACTTCTCAATTGGAATATTTAAGACGGTGTTGCGCTTGGAAAGATGGATAGAGTTATCAAAAGCACTCACTTCTTTGTTTCCTCTGTGAGAAATGTCTATTTCGATATTTGCAAAAGTTTTTTTAGATTACAAAATACATTATGAGCCTAAAGGCCTTTTCACATGGTGTTTCTTTTAGGGGGGTAATGGATGACAACATAGAAAATGTGTTTTATGTTCTGTGTGAATTCTCTAATGAAAACAGACACTGACAACTTTTTCAGAGTTTTCGGTGGCTGTTTCAGAGTTTTCGGTGAGTCTAGCTGAGTGCACGCGATGAACGCGCCAGGAGACACAGAGGCTGAATTGGCGAAAAAGCTCCATGCATGCTTGCAGCGTTTTAATAAAGAGATTTAAAAGCTCAATAGGAAAACCAAACTGGCGGGGAGAACAGTAGCAACCAAACAAAAAACAATCATTGACAATTCCCCCCATCCACCATCCCGCTTATATCGCCACCAGGAGTGAGTAGATGAGGGGATTGGAAACAGGTGTGTGGCGCTGGTTGTGTGGACATCCGACGGTTGGTGGTTTAATACACCTGCGAGCTCCAACTGGGAGAGGCAGCGGCTCTGGTTGTTACAGAAAATATATATAAAGGGAATTTAACTTTTGTTAAAGTCTGAAGGGAGGGCAAAGTCAATAGTTTCCTTCTGCTTTAAGAAAGAAAGGAAGCTGGACAAAAGACCCCAGACAGAGAAAACTAAAAATGTAACTAAAAAAAGGTTGTCGAAATAGAACACCATGCCTTAGCGCATCAGTAAACTGTTTTTATATACAGTAGACCCCTCCTCTCAGTATACTCTGCTTCCTTGTACAGAGGAAACACATTTGACTGACGTCAGCCAGTAGCTCAGCTTGACTCTCTTCTGGTTGGAATGAGTGTAATTGTGTGTGTGTGTGTGTGTGTGGGTGGGTGGGTGGAAAGGGTGGAGTGGGTAATGAGTGTGTGTGCAGAGAGCACATGGCTTTGTGGGAGCAGGCCCGGCAGGGGACTACATTAGGAAGGGGTTGCGTCCGGCTCATGGGACAAGGGGCCAACTGTGACCTTGTGGATAATAACTGCCAACCAAGGGTCACAACTGGGCCGCTAAGGGAGAGAGAGACAGAGAGAGAGAGAGAGAGAGAGAGAGAGAGTATGACAGAGAGAATGATAGAGAAATAGCAGATAAAGCCTCATCATTCTCTCCATCTCGCTACGAGTGCCCCCTCGCTCGTGTCACGGCTATCAGTTTAAATGGAGCATTATGCAAAATGGAGATGATTTTGGCTTCGGGGTGTGCAATGGGGAGAATTGCTGGTTAATGTAAGGGAGAAAAGAGAAGAAAGACGACAGTTTAGTCAGGTTCGGCGTGAGAGAGGGTTAGAGTGATAGTGCAAGGCGACAGGGTTAGGTGAAGGGAAGTGAGGGTATAAGAGGGTTAATAAAAATGACAAGGGAATGTTTCATTCTATCTAAGCTAGCCTGCTAGGAAGGTAACTCACTTAGCGGTTCGGCTGAGTGACTGAGTCAGCCTGTTGGGAGGACTCTCCACTTTGGTGTCTGTCTCAATATGAGCCGGAGGCAACACGGGACCTGGGGGTCCGACTTTCCTATATGAAGGCCCACCTGAGAGCCGCTGCAATAAAGACCACTCAGCAGAATGCAATATACACCAAAGAGAATTTTCTGGAAAACTTGATTTGTGGGGTGGGGGATGGGGACGTAAATTGAAAGTTATTTGTGAATCTTTATTCCCTAAAATCATATACCAGAAGTTGACTTAGGGAAGTCATCCATATAAAATCGACAGTTATCCACCACTTAAACAGATTTGGTTTTTACCTGACTCTAAGGAAAAAGTTATTGAGCGCCCTTTAGTAGAGTGTATTGTCTCTTCTTGTGATGTGTAAAAAAGGATATATCCTTGGAGAATTGATTTGCACTCTGCACAGTTATTCTAAAACAGGATCTCAACTTTTTAAATGTGCTGCCAAATCTCAAAGACATCCGCCAGGTTTATTGCCATATCCACTTGAATAACTTTGATTTAATTTGCTCAAAATTAGCTTATTAGTCATGCGTTAGCTAATGCAATGTATTCACAAGCAAGAATTACAAAAAAATTACTTAGATTTAGATTAGATTACATTTCTGGTCACCTATTTTCTGTAAAAAAGGGTGAATTGATTACACTTTTTTAAGGTATTGAGATAGTTTCTTTTCCATACTGTTGACCATTGATTAGCCTGTGGGAACCCCTGGGGTGTTTAATGGTTCTCCGTAATACTATTATAGGGTTAACATTTATTTTTTCCCTGAAATGAGGGTCGCTGACCCTAATATGGGGGCCACTCAATGCCCCTAATAAGATGATAATTGGTCGATAATGATGAATATTACCCTCCCTCAACCCCCAAACTGTCAGTTATCTGTAACCGATTAGCTATACATCAGTAACATTTATCACTTCCAAAATTAAGCACGCAGATATTTGCATGTTCATGCGTGTGTCTGTGTGTGCACGTGTGCATGTGAGTGATTACAAATGGGGGGAGCCGGGGCTAAGACCACGAGATAATAATACTTCAAATCACTCTCTCCTTTCCGTACTGGTATTTATTTGGTTTTTACGCTCTGCGCTCCACTTTCCCTACGTGCGCGCTTCACTGATGACTGTCGTAATTGCGTGTTCCCGTTGACGATTTCCCCCGAGGGGGGTCCCCAAATTAAAAGAAGTCATACCGCTCTTCCCTCAACCCCCTCCCCAATCCTGAAGCACAAGCACACATGATTATCTCGCTCTTTCTTTCAGTGAGTATCTCTCTCTCTCTCTCTCTCCAGCTCTGGGGATGCCATGCTTATTTGAATGGAACCTTGTCGTTTTTTTCTCCCTCACTCACTCTTCTTCTTAGTCTTCTCCTCCTTTTTCAAGCCTCATGTCACTAATGAATAAATAAAACACACAAGCAGTGGATTGACTTTCACGCCTGGGCGCGCTGGCTTTGATGAGATACCCCCTCCCCCACAGCCCCTGTCTTCTAAACAAGCTACTGAGGACTGTCACTCTTTGCTCTACCCGGCCATACTCATAAACTCTTGTTCTAGCTAGACACACTTTAGCAACTGCTGCAAGGATTCTGCTCAGGTAATTTGATTTGAATTGTGATTTATATAATTTATTCATTTTTTTTAAGAATTTGAGAAATTAGTAATACATGTTTTGGGTGTAACACATATTAGCCTGCTATGTACTAAACCATTCACAATGTCAGAATAATACTGATTTATTTTAGGCCTTCAATTACAATTAGGTAATTTAGCAGATGCTTTTTTCCAAAGCGACTTACAATTACATGGAGCAGATAGTGGTTAGGCATCTTGCGGTAGAGGTAGGCCAGCTCTGGGGCTCGAACCCACAACACCCAGACCATTAGACTATCCTGCCTTCATTAGAATCAGGTGGATTCAAAATAACAAATTACTCATTAATGCTTAGCAGTCACAAAACATTTCATTGTGCTCAAGGATGCTTACAAAGTCTTACTTTGCTAAAAATACTGTATCTTATTGCACCTCATAAGTGTTCTAACTAGTGGTATACATAGTAAAGATCTTTCATAGCTATGCAAATATACTTCTAAAGAATGCTCAGTTAAGCATAGCAAATGACATCACCTGGCACAAATTATGAATAAATAATCTTGGTAAAAGCATTTTTAAGTATAGGAGGGTCTATGGTCTTCCTAATAAACAACATGGAAGAAGGGTAAACTTTCTTCCTGTGTAGCCAGGAAAATCTTAATTCACCCAACCTTTAAAGGCCCCTGGAAACTCTTGAATGTGTTCTGAGTTTATTTGGCTGATTATACAGCTTCTCAGATTGAAGTGAAAAAATTTCATATAGTCTTACTCAAAAGAGACTAGAGCAGAGAAATCTAATCAGGCAAATTAACTTTCACCATTTACAGGCTAGACCGGAAGAATATGTACCTTTTATCGGTAGCACTTTTGGGTCACGTCAAAAAGGGCTATAGGGTCATCATATCACACCTTTAAGTCAGAAAACTCATTTGACCCAACTAGTTGAAAGCTAGTTGAAACCCTGTCCACACTAACACGGTTTTGTTTCTATATTTCTACGTTTTGGCCTTCCAATCCACACTAATCCACATTTTCCAGCACTGAAACCTTTTCAGAAACCCTATCCCAAGTGTATAAATCTGAAAACGTCGGGTTCGCCGCCTAGTATGGATGGTGAAAACAGAGCTTTTCAAAGCGCTGACATCAAATGCAAGATCACATGATCACATAAACTCTTTTGGCAACAGTAGAATGTTGGCCGGGAGTAAAGAAATTGCATAACACTGGACAAAGCTTGCTCATAAGAATTACTTTTTTGGATAAGCCCTGAGCGAGCAAGTGCTTGATGGTTTTCTGAACAATTTAATGCTTCCTGAAGATTTTCTACTGTCCAAATTCTAGGAACTCTCCACTCACCTTTAGCAACTACTGTGCCGTCACATAGACAGACAACATAAATGAGATGTCGGTAAAAAGAAAATGTAAAGGCATATCATGCATGGCATACCATAACAGTATGTTGGATTTCTATTTTTACTGTAAATGTGTAATCTAGTATAATAAGTATAATAATCTAGTATATATTAGTATAATAATTTGGGATGCACCGAAATGAAAGTTCTTGGCCGAACACGAAACCGAATATGATGAAAAACCTTTTTCCATTTATTTTGATATTTTTTTCACCATTGCATAAATGAAATAGTCAAAATGTGATTTTTACTATTTTGTCTTGCTTTTCAAAGAAAACAATCTATTACAAAAACTAAAATTTCAAAATATTTATTTAGCACTGAAAATTTTACATTCCAGCAGGCATAGGCTACCAACAAAGCACAATATACCTGCAAAAAAGTGGATGGACCCACAACAAATGAATAATTGTCCTAGGCATATGCCTACTTATTTATTCATTTTTCGGTCAAATTTATTCAGCCTTTTCACTTATTCGGCTTAATCTTAATCTTAATCTAGTATATGGAGGACAACCAGGAAAGACTGGATGACAGCAGGGAAAGATTGCACCGGGAGAGGGCGGCTAGTTACCCAACCCACTAGTACCTCAGAAGAGGCACACCCAAACCTTGACTACAAAGAACCTAAGAAAAAACCACCAGCAGGCCCTCTGAGAGGCTGGATGAAAGATGGGCCTAACAAGACGGACCACACGGTAATGACGGCAATGGAAACGAACAACGAGATGAACACCAGAACTCTAGGAAACTAAGAGAAGATCCTCCGAAAGTGTGGATGCAGATGGGAAAGAGTTACCATGTTCCGTGGGTTGCGAATCCACCAGGGGAAGCGAAAGTGTGGGCAGAAGGGCCAACAGCAACCTTGCACTGCCTTAACAGGTGAGACAAGAGGGACCGAAAGCCAGGGCGAAAACCACAGAAGGCAGATATCACAGAGGAAGAAGGCCCACTGGTGGAGGGAGAGCCCCCACGTGAGTACCAAGACCCAGTCGCCAACTCACACAGAACAGAGCCAAAAGCAGAGACCAAGAAACAAACTAGAAAAGGCAAGCGAGACAGTGGCATTGTGAACACTGGAAACCAACCTGGTTAAGACACTGGAGGAATCTTTGTGAGGAGTGGCTAAATCATAGATCAACCAGATTGGGATTATTTTATACCAGGCCTGCAAGAACAGGTTTGGCGAGGTGACCTCCAACGAGGACCGCCCAAAAAGAGAAGGGGAGAAGGGAAAAGGAGTTTGACCAGCTAGTGTGAAAGTGCCAACAACTACGGAAGAACTGGAGGAGGGAAACTCTGGCGGAGAAAGTGGGTCTGAGGGTCAGGCAGAGACTGTCCAGGCTTCGTAGAGCTGAACGTGTCCACAAGCGCAGCAAACAGAAACAGAAAGAACGAGCCAGCTTCTTCAAAGACCCCTTTAAGCATGCCAGACAGCTGCTGTTGGAAAAGAAGAGTAGGAAGCTCAAAACTACCAGGGAGTAACTGAACAGCAGATCAAAGAACAGTACAGCGATCCAGTAAGGAACTTCCCATTAGGAATACCAGGGTACATGCCTAAGCCTGTACCTCCCACTGCTGTGTTCAACATCTTTCCCCCCAAGCTTAGTGAAGGCAAGGTCTTCATCAGTACCAGGCCCAAATGGAATCCCATACAAGCAAGAACTGCCCCAAGGTACTAGAGCTGCTATGGTACCTCATGAGAACAACCTGGAAAAAGCAACTCATCCCATCCGAGTGGCAAAGAGCTGTAGCGGTCTTCATCCCCAAGGAAGCAAACTCCAAAGATATCAACCAGTTCAGAAACATTGCTCTGTTGAACGTAGAAGGAAAAAACCTTCTTCTCAGTGCTGGCCAGAAGGATGACCACCTACCTGCCAGAAGGTAGACCACCTACCTGCTACATCGACACCAATTCCCAGGCTTCCCAGGGTGCGTAGAACACTCTACAATGATCTGGGACCAGATCCAGAAGGCCAAGCAGGAGAAGACAGACCTGCACGTTGTCTGTCTCGATCTTGCTAATGCGTATTGATCAGTCCCACACCGGCTGATAAACTACGCCATGGAGTTCTTCCATATGCCCTCCTGCATAAAGAACATGGTTGCATCCTACTTTAGTGACCTGCAGATGTGATTCCAAGTAGGAATCGCCATGGGTTGTGCCATCTCTCCTATCCTGTTCGTGTCAGCCTTTGATGTAATCCTCGTCGGAGCAAGGCAGATGGTTGGAGGGATCAAACTACTGACTACCCCCACTGAGGACGTACATGGACGACGTCACCAGCCTTCTTCAGAAAGCAGCATGCACATTAAGACTGCTGAAAAGGATGGACGAGTTGATGGCGTGGGCTCGAATGAAGATCAAGCCAGTAAAATCATGAAACCTGTCTCTCAGAAGAGTCAGAAGCGACAACACATTTTCGTTTATAGGGGGAGAGAAAATCCACTCCTCTCTGAGCAACCCATTAAAAGCCGTGAGAACCGTGATCAAACAGCTCTCAGAAGGCCTGGCAAAGATCGATCAAAGCCAACTCCCAGGGAAGTACAAGGTCAGGTGCTACCAATTTACGCTCTACAGGAGGGTGATGTGGCCACTGAAAATGAGTGAGATCCCCTCATCCACCGCAAGT
>JAODLI010000008.1:3946455-3964517 GCA_027575585.1 Percopsis omiscomaycus | reverse complement strand
ACGGCCTGGCACCTCACCTCGCCCCCCCCCACCACCCCCAAGCACATGCACACACTCCCTCCCGCACGCGCACACGCACACATGGCCCCGTGCGCGCATCTCATCCGGCAGCCCACACATTTATTATTCATCGCAATCAAATAAAGTGAGCCGGCTGCAGAAAAAGTTGCCTCTCTCTCTCTCTCTCTCTCTCTTTCTCTCGCTCTCTCTCACACTCTTTCTCTCTCTCTCTCTCTCTCTCTTTCTCTTTCTTTCTCACCTCTATTGCATTCCCCCTCCTCTACCCCTCCTCTACCCCTCCCCATCCCCCCCGTCACCTCTCCTCTCCAAGGAAAGAATTGGCTTTTATTGCAGCAAGCGTTCCCACGGAGCCTTCGGCTCCTCGACAGCGTCGGCCCAGCCCAGCCCCGCCAATCGAGGCAGGCGGTCGGTGTAGCAGGCAGCCAGGCAGCCAGGCAGCCCACCCTGCCCGCCCGCCGCCAGAATGAGCAATTCTCTCATTGTAATAATGTGCCTCTGTCATCCCCCCATTATCGGCATGATAAAAGATGAAATATTCAGAGAGGCTGGCCTCCTAACCTGATCTGGGCGCGATATTGGGCCTGTGGAAAATGAGTTTTATCAGCCTTAATATACTCCTTGGCAGACTGACCCTTGAAATTAAACATTATTACAGAGCGGATATTTAAAATACCGGGGCCACAAATTACATCAAAATGAAAATATTAAGGAACATTACGAATATATCAAGTGGCGCTTTCTCTGCCTCCGTCTACTTCTCACAGCTCTACTTCGTCTCGTCACCCCCCCACACCCACACCCCCCGCCCCTTTTCCCAGCCCCCCCCCCATCTTCATCCGCCAGCGTCGGACGGGGGTGCGGTTGGAAACGTTGCGAAGTGTCACCCGTGTGTGTGGTGGGTTGGCAGAGCAATAATAATAGCATGTCTGTGTAAACTCATTAGACCTGGGAAGCTGTCATCATGTGACTTTATTGAGAACGCAGTCTCTCCAGCACTAGTGTGTGTGTGTGTATTTGTGTGTGTGTGTACACATACAAGTAGTGTGTGGTAGAATTACTGTTTGAGCGGGATAGTTATAGGGGACAGTGTTTATGCATTGATTCAATACAGGTCTACCTTATGTTCTATTTGAGTGCATGTGTAGGATATAAGTTTTTCATATAATATAATTATATTCTATAATTTGTCACTTTAGCAATACACTCCAGAAAAAAACTCCAGATGTGTTTGTCAGCAGCTGTTCTAACCAGGTGTTCGTTATCTTTGAATTCCCAACTGGAGCGCCTACATACATTAAACAGTCATTGGATAATAATTGCAACCTGTGGGTAGTCGCTAACGCTAATCGCTTTTAAGCTAATAATAAAAAATGTACGCCTCCCTTCCTGCCGAAAAAATTGAGGGAAAAAGCGCTGTTGGTTCTGAGACAAGTGTGCGGTGATTTGTCACTTTGTGACGGAAGTGTGTCTGTGAGTGTGTGTGTGTGTTGGGGGGAGTATGGGGAATGCAATAAAAGGCGGTAGAGGAGATGTGATTTGAATAGATTTCAGAGAAAGTCCTTCCTCGGGGGAGGAGGGGTAGGGGGGGTGTTTGGAGGGGTGGGGGGGGTTGGGGCGGGCAGGCAGGCAGCATGAGTAAGCAGGCTCCCCGAGGACCGAATTAAAACTTTACTTTTGGTCACGGCACCCTCCTGCAGTGCTCTGTCGCTTATCGCCTGCATATGAACCCGTGTGTGTGTGTGTGTGTCTGTGTGGGCCTATAAATGTCTGCGTATGTGTGTGTGTCTTGCGTGAGCATACATGCATGTCTCTTTCTCATGTATGTCCATGAGTATGTGTGCGTGCAACTGTGTGTGACCTGCGCAAATGGAGTGCCCTCCCTTGCACCCCCCAACCTGAGGTTATGGGGAGATACACGCGGCCCCCTCTGCCAGGCGCAGATGAGTATTCACAGCACACCGCTCTCCTCTTCCCTTAACCCAGCGCAAAGGGGGAAAGGGAGGGGGGGTAGCTTTGCATATCGAGGCAGGCCATGTCTGAGTGTGTGTGTGTGTGTGTGTGTGTGTGTGTGTGTGTGTGTGTGTGTGCTTTAGCTAGTCTTTTCCACCACCGCCAACGAATGTAATTCCACGCACATGCATTTCTTGCATGCGTGTGCAACCGCATGCGTGCGCAACTGCAAAGGTGCGAATCGAAGTTGTTGTGCGTTCGTTAAAAAAAAAAAAACGACGACAACAACCAGAACAACAGAATTGCTTGGAGCTCATTCTGAGAGTTAAACATGTCCGGGAGAAGTCACAGAGGCCGAGACGCGCTTGTACATCATTTTGTGTACAATGTACGAAAGTCACTACGCTATTTATGCTCTGTATAAGGGATGGATACAAATTTGACCTGCCAATCGGCAGTTATAAATCGAGGACAGGAAGGGAAATTGGCAAAATTGGGGGAGGCGGGGGGGGGGGGGCCCAGTTACAGAAGCAGTGAGAAGGTGGGCAGAACAGAGAGGAAAATAGCTTTCTCCATTCTTCCCTCGTCTCTCTTTCTTTCTCTCTCGCTTTCTCTCTGCCACTTGATTCATTATGCTGATATACACAGTATTTGCTTCCTGAGCAAACCCCCCTGCCCCCACCCCACACCCTCTGTGAATGCACACACACACACACACACACACACACACACAACTAAATGTTTTTTTGCCATATTCTGTAATACTTTCCAAAAACAAACTGTTAATCTTCCATCCATCCATCTCAATCTCCCAGGGGCCTATCGCCTGGCTCCTAGGGACCGCGCTCCACGAGGCAGAGGCGGCGCCGGTCTATCGTGGCTGAGTGGAGGAGGCGGGGGAGGCAGCGCAGGAGGAGGAGGAGGAGGGAGAGGCTCTCAGGGGAGCAAGTTCAGCGGCGGGGGAGGGAGTGGAGGTGGGAGGGGGAGGCATGTCCGCTCCTTCACCAGGTAAAGCCACCTGGGCAATGACTGCAGCCTGTCATGGCGACAAATGGACCAATCAGGATGTTAAAGATGCCGTCTCCATGGAAGCGGGTGCTTGGTGGGATTGCGGTGAACGTGTGATGATGGCGATGTAGGGACTTTGTTGTTGTTTTTATGTTTTGTTATTTTGTGTCAGAAAATAAAAGGTCATAACTGAGGTCAGACTTTTCCCTTTGTGTTCAGTTGTTCTTAATTTACTGGTGGAGCAATTATCAAAGATAAAGATTTAAATATGGATTTTAGAAGTTACTCGGTTGTAGGACTGGTAAATTGTTGGAAATTGTTGGAAATTGATCACTAAAACCTGGGACTAACTGAATTTATCAAAGACAAGAAATTTGGGGGGGCTATTTATTTATTGATTTTATTTTGAAACTTTACAATAAACAGTCAATAACTAGATGATTTGGTTTCAATGACAGGTTTCCTTCACTTGAAGGAAACTTCAAAATAAACAACAAAATAAACAACTTTTCACAATAAGCGACACATGACACAACTGAAACACATTCTCTAGTCCATCACATAAGCTCTAAAGTCAAATTAGATAGAAATTGTTAAAGAACGGTGAGAAAAGTCTTTCAGTTTGCCTAAAATCCTCCTATATCAATCCATTCAGATGACAGTCACCTCCCTGTTTTTTCTCTTGAGGCAGTCCGGGGTCAAGCCACGGGTACTAGCCTTGCGTGGCCCTTCTCCAAGCTGGGGGCATGGATGTGAGGTAGGGGCATTTATGGACTGGCCTGAAGGTAGCAGTTGACTAGAAGCTTGTAAAGGTGCTTCCCTTTGCTCTTGTCTTGGTAGTTCCTCCCCACGCCGCTCCCACGGTATTGCATGCTGCCTTCTGGTTTGTCGTTCAGCAGGTAGTATGCTGCTAGTTGGCTGCAGGTCTCTGAGGAGCTCCAATAGCTCCCTTTTCTCCAGCTCTGCCTCTGCTAGCTCTTGTCTCCTTAGCCGCTCTGCCCCTAACAGGGCATGCACGTCACACATGATGCGCGACAACTGACCCTGAAATGCCACACGGGTGCGTTAGAAACCTTCATGGCGAGTTCCCACTGTTGAGGTAAAGCAGTGATAGAAACCGTGTGTTAACCTTGAGCTCCTCAACTTCATTTTTCAACTGAGACTCCTTCTGCACCATGTGCCTCCTCTGGGAGTCCAGGCGGGATTCCATCTCGCATCTCACCTCCTCCACCTTGCACTGCATCTCGATCCTACAGGAAACCGTTAAAATAAAAACTAAAGAATTTAAAAAAAGTCATATTTAAAATGTTTCAATAATAAGTAATTCCCAGGTTTTTAATTGTATAGAAAAAGATCTTTTGAAAGCTCTTGACATTCCAGAACCATTAGGTTAGCACACACCTGAGCATCTCAACCTCAGTGCGCAGCTCTGCCACACAGTTGTGTTGTGATTGGCTAATGGAGAGAAGGGTGTGGCCACAGCCATTGGGACACTCCCTGTTACGAAACTCACACTCAATCAGGTGGGCTTCCAAGCCTCGCCTCTCCACCTGCACCGCACAGCCTGAGGGATGAGATTCGGTTAGTGGCAAGTGAATAAAACATGCCACTCCTTTTTATATAATTTGAATTGAAATACATTTCAATGGAGGATGATTCTTCCATTTGGGAAATGAGGGTTGAAAGCACTCGACACAGCACCAAAACATTCCATATGAACAAACGGCCATCTTATTTCCTTTACTTGACCTGGACATAATACAATTGAAATGTAATAATACCTTATACCGTATAACACTAATAATATTCATCACTGCAAATATCCACACAACATGCATGTCTCTGACCTATACCTACCACAGTGGTAACATATGTACTCTCCATCTGTCAATGACAGGTCACAAACACATTGTGAGCACGTTTCATTTATTCTTCTCTATACATCTGTAACACTATGGGTGAGTGCTCATTAAAGAATGATGGAAAGTTGACTCTCACGGCCCCCTGGATGAGGTCAGTGTATCATGCTCAGTGGGAACGTTCCATTATATGAAACCTAGGCAAGTCCCAAGTGTGGAGGGTTGTGTAGTAGTAGCCATGACAACAAAGGAACCACCTGTCCTCTACACATTGGTGTTAGATTACTGTCTATCTAAAGCCATTAAAGGGGGTGGCACATCACTAAATCTACCCCCGAAAAAGAGACGACCTAGCGTTATTTATATGATCGTTAGTATGGTTTAAGGTGAAGCCCTGATACCTGAGTTAGGACAGGGTATGAAGGCAAACTCGCACTCATCCTCGTGTGCATGCACGGTCTCCAGGGAGCAGACAAGCTCACAACCCTGCCCCGCGTTCACACAGCGGATCTGCAGACGACTCAGGTCGTTACGCATGTACCTAGCATGGACCAAGAAACATGCGCTATGAGGCAAAGAATGTGGTGTACTTTGACAGATGTATGTGTGCAATACTGCAGGACAGAAATAAGGAAAACTGTATAAATAATAATGAGTCATTGGATTGTTGCTATCTATATATAGAGCCTTCAACTAAGATAGTATTGCTTTATGTAGTAATGTGTCTACTGTCTTTGTATATTTCATGTTGCATCTTGTTCTCTGAGAAACGATATTTTGTTTAGTATGTATGCAAGGAATTGTATAGAAAGGAATGACAATAAAGTTGATCATCTACCTATGTATATATATCTATGTATGTCTTGTAAAAAAGAACATTTAATTAAGAGCCGTAGTAATGCATGTCACCTCTCAGGTATATCAGGAGAAAGACACACACTAACAGAGATGCAAAGAAAAGGAGGACCTGTATAGAGGTTTGAGGTCGCTGACGTCCAGAGGGAGTCTGTCCTCAGGGCAGGAGTGGTGGTGTACCAGCCAGCTGCTAATGCAGGCGCTGCAGTAGGCGTGTTCACACGGGGCCTGTAGGGGGCGCTCCAACACGTCTCGACACACACAACACAGGAGGCCCTCGTTCACATAGCCCACGAACCTCTCCAAGTCATATCCCATCCTAAAACGTATGCGACAAATTAGGGAAAAACTGTTTGTTTTATAAAAGTTATTTATTTACTCCCATATTTACCTGAGACTTTAACCTTTGCCTCATCCAGTTCCCTTCTTTCTCCCGACTTGCTTATATTCGCCTTTTTCACAGGTGATCCTCCCTTATTCCTCTGTGCTATTCCTTTTCCATGTTTCTTGTTCTCCCTCTCTCTTCGTCCTTCCATCCAGGCGCGGGTGTTTTTCCCTGTTATCCCTCCCCTTGCTCTCAAGGAAGCGTCTCTGTGGACAGGTATCCGTGACAACAGGGGTCCAGTGTAGCCAGACAGCTGTCAGATGGGAGAGACACAGGGAAGGAGAAAGGATTACACACACACAAAATACTACACAAATATACACACATTTAAGTTTACCTACTGTCAAACCAATAAAAGAGGGACGTGGTAAAGCCTTGTCAGAATATGGCTGTCCCTCAACTGTCACCCTGTCTCTCTTTACAATCCACCCTCTCAGTCTTTCCTTTCGTTCCACATAGCTCTCACTCTCTGAATTTGGGATTAACGTGGATTACACTCTCCTCTTCCCTGATTGGATTAGAGAGAGCACGACAAACATCAGATGACAAGGCCATAGTTAAATTCTGCGACCACAGAAGTCAAAGAGCAACCTCATCCTACTATTATATATTTTCACAACTCTCTCTGTCTCTCTCTCCAACATTTCTCAAACATAGGCCTAATACACAACAGATACACAAATATCATTCATATTACTAGACATATCACAAATATTGACACCAGGTATAGTTTATGAGTACCTTCGTCCGCGTGCTGATGTCTAGGTAAAGTAGAGAAGCTGGATGAACCGTCCCAAAAGGTGCACCCAATTTACTCCACGCACGTCAGACTTTCGATATGTGAACTTTTTTCACGACTCTCGCGATGCTCTGTTGTGGTGCGAAAGCGCGTGCAGCCATGGCCCCGCCCATAACAGCACACAACCAATCACATTCTAGGAAACTTCCGCGGGAGAAATCTGTCACTACTCTAGTCTGTATTGACTACTGGTTTGGGCACTGTTCAAATTATATCGTTGTACCTGATACATTTGGTTATTTTAACGATTTTGTGAGACGATTGACCTTTTTGGGTATGTACATGTATGTTTGTGTGTACGTTGGCACAAATTATTTGATATACATACAAAACCGAGTTAAAAGTACCCTTCAATGTAAATGCTAACACTTAACACCGTAGCCTGCTTAAACAGTACCGGTAGCCTATAGTTTTGATTTTATAGAACCATAATCAAACGGACCATATCATATTCAATGGCATTATAACCAAGCTGATGATAGAAAAAATCTAAATTAATCCAAGAAACTATACGAATAAGCATTTCAACCAGAGTTTGATTTATTTTATCTGCCATAGCATGCGACGTTCTGGAGCACCCAGTCAGCTCTTAGGAAATGCGGCGAAAAAACACAGATTTGTGTCCCCTATGGCATCTCTGGAAGGACCCCCTTTATGTCACCTGACCAAAACCGAACCCCTGGCTCCCCAACCCAGTTTGAGCAATGTACTCAATAAGGTATTTACCCTGGCTACACTATGCCCCATCTCTATCCACTCTCACTGTCATTCACAACTCTGAAAGTCGTGTTAATCTTTAACCTTTTCTCAGGTCCAGAGAATCCTAGCAGCCCCTACTCAAGGAGCAAAAACAATGGATTGCCAAACATTACCTGTGACACCCCTGTCAAATACTGGTGAACCAGCTCCAGTCATGTCGAGGGCTTTGGCTCGTGTTCTCAGTGTCGTAGAAAGTAAGGAAAATACTTCAGAGACAGGAGAGTACACAGACGAGGACAAACAAGCAGGTAAGGCACTTACGAATATAGATGAGAGTATCGTCTGGTGAGGAGCTTGGAGGTTTAAAGAACTGGATGTGTGTGATGTAGTGAGAGCTGGAGATTGTGGGAAAGACTGTTTGTCTTAGCAGCCCATATTGCCATTTCAGTTGCTATTTTTAACATGAGCACATGCAAGGTTTGTGTTTTCACAACAACACATATCCCTATGTTGTAAAACGTAGCATTTGGTATTTTCTCATACTACCACTATGAGAGGTCTCCTGGCAGAGTATAATTAATTTGCAGAGCACTTTAATTTTGCACATGCAGTGCCTGTTGGTTCCTATATTACTTTTGTCAGAAGACGCAAAACAAGATTTATATTATAAAAATGCAGTTCTCCCCCTAAAAGATTTCTTACGTATTATAGGTGTGATTGGTGTGATTTTAAAATGTAATTATTTTTAATTATGAATCCCTTGAATAGAGACATGAGTTGCAGTATATTCATCATCATGCCATGAAATGCACATCATGACCTGAAAATATGAATCCCGACGTGTTTCTTGGCTGTGTTACTGTGTAACTGCTCTCACTCAACATGGGCCCAATCAGCTTACACACACTAAGGCTTGCACACATGGATACAGAGGGTAGCATTCATAATATTTACCCATGCACACGTGGTTAGACAACAAACAAGTTCACATTTGTATATACATTAGCTTACACTTACAACTACACTACATTACATAACATTACCTCTATGGCTACCGTGGGGGCCACAACATGGTTTCAGGATATCTTTAATAAAATAAAATGAACACAATGTTTTTAATGGTCATACATATGTCATATTTTGTTATTATGTTGTGCTAGTGTTTGGTTGTGTAACTACCTTATTTATACAGCAATAACAAGTGCTTCACAACCACTTATTCTTTGGTGGGGGGACGCCAAGTACCTGTAATTATACCCCCTTCAAGGGCACTTCAAGGGCACACAGTTATTTGAATCTTTTATTTAACCAATCTACTCCAATTTATCTGCAGTGACTGAGGTGGACTGACATTGATGATCACTTCACAGATACTCTTAAACAAGATTATTATTATTATTATTATGAAGTATGTATAATTAGAATTAGAATTAGATAAAAAATATTCTCGAGCTATCTCGGGTCGCCGAGTTCTGTCTGCTCTCAGAGATTTGCAAGCACCTCACGGGAGCGCACACAGCTAAAGCGGAAAACTACCAGACATTGTATCTAATGATTTCTAGGGCAACGTACTGTTTAAAAAAGATATAATCTTCTTTGTGGGTGTTCATTAATGATGAGAAATGATCTGACGTCTATAGTTTATGAACGTTAAGTCATCAATGTTTTACTAGACTCAGTGGAAGTAGAATTTCCTTGATATGATTGGTCTGAAATGTATGTCAGTGTTTCTGAGGGCAAACTGGAAAACTGTCAAACTCGATCAAATAAAGCATGTGCTGATAACACCCATTTATTCCTATCACAGTTTAATTTGAAGTGTCAATGCATTATTTGGAAGAGCTGATTGTGGCTGCCAAGTATTGACCTGATATTCACACTCGGTGTCCAGCCAAAATGGCACAAAAATATTGCTGAGAAAAGCATGTGGTTCAGAGAAATAAAGTTGCAGTGTGGATGCATTATTTGTGTATGGCCTGTTATTACCTGTGCTATGTCAAGTCAGGGGGGATAAATAACAGGGGATGCATTACTTGGCAGCCACAGCCAGTTCTTCCGAATCAAGCCCTTAACACTCAGTAAGGATAGACGCCAGATCATTTCTCATCATTGATGAGCACTAACAAAGAAGACTAGCCTATATCGTTTTTAAACAGTACGTTGCCCTAGAGTTCATTAGATACAATGTCTGGTAGTTTTCCGCTTTAGCTGTGCGCGTAACCAGTACGGTAGATTTTCAGCACTATCTTGGTCCCCTATCTTTCTCTGTATAAGAAAAAAAACATTGATATATGGATGTTTTTATTTATATACACAATCACGTTTATCGTGTTACCGCCTGTTCCCGCCTGCTACGCTAATAATAACACAAAACTAGTGTTGAACGAAGCAGTTTGAGTGACAGCAGGTCCAGCATTATGCAAATAGACGTGGGTAGTGCAGTGGCCATGGCAGTGGCAGCGCCTGCCCTGGCAGATTAGAACTGTGCTCAGGATCAGTGAGCAAACGCGCTCTGTCTCTCCCTCCACCTCCAAGAGCAACTAGTGCCTTTCTCTTCCGTCTATACTCTATTAGCCACATTCCTGTTATGTGTTTCAGTGCAATTTACCTGCGAATGCGTTTCGACACAGTCAAATTATTCCAGCGTTAAATTTACCCCTCTTCGGGCATGCGCAGCGCGCCCATCCCCTCCCCCCTCGTTGAGTTAAGCCCGCACTATTTTCAGTTCGTCTCTTTCTTTGTGGAAACAAAAATTAACCCCCTGTTTAATGTTAGAATAACTTACACCAGGAGTGGTTATATGTTCGTACACAACACCAAGATTCTCCTGTCCCTGATGTTACTATTTAGAGTGTGTCAGTGCTGTGCTTGGTTTGGGGTTTAGAGAGACCCAGCTGTAAGTAGGTCGGGCTGGATTTAAGCGGCTTAGCGACGTCAGCCTAAGCTGGGAGGAATTCATCCAAAGCCCTCCGCAGTAGGCGGGGGCCTAAGCGAGGCTGGCCTAGTTAAGCCTGATTCTTATTGTGTGCACAGCCTATTTTTGTTGTGCAACGTCGCAGAGAGGACCTGGACAGAGTGTATGTGCCCATGCATGTTAGACAGACTGTGCTTCATTCAAAAAGAAGGAAGACAAAAGGGAATGAGGGGTTATTGTAGTTAAACCAGCATCAGATCTCTCACCGTGGACAAAGAGAGGGCGGATAGGAGCAGCAGACATAGGAGCCATCAGAATATAAAGGACTAGAGGGGGGGATCATCTTAGATCTCTCCAGTACTGCTGAAACCCGCCGGCCCAAGGCCCCGTCTGCTCAGTGTCGGCCCGCTATGCTTTAAGATGTCGTCCAGCTCAATTTTCCAGTCCACTATGGTGGGGAAGGCGCGCTCCTCCAACTTCACCCTGTCGGAGAAGCTGGACCTTCTGAAGCTGGTGCGACCTCACGTGCGCATCCTGGAGGAGCACACCAACAAGCACGCGGTCATCGTGGACAAGAACAAGTGCTGGGACACCATCGCTGAGCAGTACAACGCGCTGGGAGGGGACAGGCCCCCCCGCACCGCCCAGGGCCTCAGGACCCTCTACAAGAGGCTGAAGGAGTCTGCCAAGCAGGAGGTGATGCAGCGGAGACACGCCCAGCCGGAGTACAGGGGGAACATCTCCGAGCCAACCAGGAGAGTGATGGAGATGATCCCTCACCTGTTTCACCATGTGCCCATTCATGACAAGGACCAGGCTCTGCGCAGGTACAGTGTGAGCACCCGTCTTTAGCTCCAAAACAAAGCTGGTTTAATGTGCACTTATCTGCTAGACTAGAGGAGGAAATGGGGAGGGGACAATTCTCACAGATCCACGGCCCAATCAGATCTCGCGATGGCCTGTGTATTAGCATACTTGCGAGAAGAGAAATGACCGCTGCTGTTTTATGGCACAGTGCGCAGGTCCTGTTTTAAAATTAACGGTTTCCTATGGCAACTCGCTCCTGAGTCTGATAAGCACACACTGTTTATAAGCACAATTCGGATAGTAAAGAGTTACATGGTCCCGGCACATGCGGGTTTTTTATCTACCGAATATAATATTTGCATTTGTTTACATTGCGGATACCAGTCAAAACAAAGCCCGCTTGAAATTGGACACCTGCGAAACCTGCGAACTGGCTTTATTCGCTGTGAGAGAGTGAGAAAATGCCGAGGCCACCGAAGACCCTTACACTAGCAGAACGTGTAGAAGTCTTAAAAAGGATAGATAAAGGAGAAAGTCAGACATCTATCGCTGCCGGGTTAGGGGTAGATCGAAGTGTGATTTCCAAGATTGCAAAAAAGACAAAAAATATATGGGAGGAATGGGAAAAGAATTCAAACCCCAACCGGAAGCGCAAGCGAGCTGGTAAAGCAGAGGATGTGGAAGCCGCTCTGCTAAGATGGTTCACTCTAGCACGGACCAGACAGATTCCAGTGAATGGCCCGCTGTTAATGGAGAAAGCTAACCAGTTAGCTACAGAATTAGGAAGGACGGACTTCAAAGCGTCAGTCGGATGGCTCGAAAGATGGAAAGAGCGCAATTCAATACAATTCAAGAGACAACACGGAGAGAGGCAAGATTACGTTTTTATTCTGTCAAAGGCGACATAACAGAATGCAGCTATAATTTGCCAGTTGCCAGACATCAAAAATGTCTTTGGCTAAATGCATAATGTTTAATTTACACTGTTTAAATTCCGGATATGAGCACACTCACGCTCACTCACACTCACGTTAACAGCACAATTTCACGTGGTCCCCCGACCCTGTGTCCTTAGGCGTAATCGACTGTACACCTCATATTACAATTAGGTAATTTGAGGTTTTATCCAAAGCGACCTACAGTGAGTAGAGTCAGTTAAACATTATATAAATGTTTCCACTGTTTATGTTCTCACTTAAAGCCTTATTGTGTTTATTGCAATTTATTATTGTAAATATGTGGCACATGTGTTCACACTCACTAATGAAACTACATAACCTGCAACTGAAATGTATTATTTAAAATGCTAAAATTATGATCTGAAATGCTTTCTGTCATCAACATTACCAGTAACATTTCTCAATGTATTCTCCATGTATAGGTTAATATACATCAAGCATAACTCTCCCATCGAACACGCTGGTAGCAGCTCCTCCCTGCCTGGACCCCAGGAATACCAGGCGGCCATCACTGGCGTTCCTCAGGAGGTGGTCCAACTGGACCCAGAAGAGGATGTTAAACCCCCGCCGGACCTCCCCGTCCTCTCAACACACACAGGATCTGGCCACGAAGGGGAACCGGAGCGTGACGGGGAGCAGGACTTTGGCAGCGTCCACGATTTCGATGGCTCCCTGTCTCCGGCCCCTTCCTCTGTTAACCTCCCGCTCTCCCCCTCTCCCCTGCCCTTACGGCACGACCTGTATCCCCACGACATCTACCCGCACCACGAGTCGGACCGGTTCCGCCCCCTACACCTGGCCAAGGAGGAGCATGACCTGGTTGTAGCCAATCACAGAAAGGTGGCCCTCTATCTGGAGGAGAAGAGGGAGGGGCTAAAGAGGAAGCAGGAGCTGGAGGAGGAGCTTCTCAGAGCCAAGATCAAAGTGGAGAAACTGAAGGCAGCTAGACTCAAACACGGGCTGCCTCTACCTCTATAAGGGGCATTCGCACAGACTGCTAACTGGGGTGTAGAGGGGACATTTTCCAGTGTTAGGCACTGTGTGTGTTTGTGAACCTACACATTTTGTTGAACAGTTGTGCCTCTTCTGCATACATGGCCTGTTGGGGTACGGCAGGGTTCGGCTAACTCTTTATCACCCTTCTAGTATAAACTATTAGCTCTTAGATTGTTACTGATAGCAGAGACCGACAAATGTAACATGGCTTACACTGTGACAGGCTAAAACGAAACTGCTACATGGATGTTTACATTGTTCTCACTTTCTAAATGCATACAGTATATATTACATCCATAAGGGAATGAGTGGAACAATACTGGAACCTGGTGGGTTCTTATCCCTAGACCTAGCTGCCATTTGTACCTCTGGAGTTATTAGCATAGTGTAGATGATATTTTACTATTTTACTTAACATCAATGTTCCTTTTGAAACAAATATTTCCCGGGGCAAAGAATCACACCACTGCCAAGGTAAACTATCATCACTGGCTTTATATTGTGAAAATGACTCAGGTGACTCAGGTAATCAACAAGGCCTTTAGGAACCATATGTAGTGAAGGCATATCCTGTCAGACTGTTTTGCCTTTTGACTGAAAAGAAAAGATACATTCTCAAGTGAAAGGAGGGAAGATGGATGGGAGACTTGGGCTGACTTTGTGGCATTGTTGTGGTTTTTGCGTTATGTCAATGTTGATGCCATTGTAATAATATGAGTGTTAATGTTCTGGCTACTCTTTGTTCATATATTCAGTTTTTTATAATTAAAAGGTGATAAAAGAAGTCTTGTTTGTGTCATCTCTATTTGATAGAGAGACTCCTATTTTCCATCCTAAACCTTCATCTACAGGAAGCTACATTCTTTGTTCTAACCAAGAAAGAAAAAAACCTGAAGCTGTTAATTAATGTGTTCTCATCTATTGGCTTCTACAGTGAACAGCGACCTCTGCTGGCCATCTTGTGAATTAAGCCTGGGTTAATTATTTTGGTATTTTTGCCTTTAAAATCCATTTAAATCCACAAAATTTGTAAATGTTCCAGGGTGGAGAGGCTCACCTGAGAGTCCAGCGGTGGCACCTGGATCTGAATCGGCAGAGTGTTCAAACAGCAATCACACTCCAGGAGGTGCACGTTACTTCAGTGTAATGTGGTGTAAGGCCAGCAAGAAGAAACACAAGCGCTGGGAAGGGGATGCTGTGCTGGTGACCAGAGGGCGGACAGCCACTCTCAAGGACATGGAGGGCAAGGACATTGGCAAGGGTGAGACGCATATGTACAGAGCTTCTTTCGCGTGTGGTAATAACTATTGCTAATAGCTATAAGGTTATAAATGCTTGGGTTTATAACCTTATATAAGTTTTTTATATAGTTTTTTTCCTTGTCCAGTTAGACATCAAGGTTTCTGGATCTTCCTCTATGTTAAGCGTAACCCCTTTGTAACCGTCTACTCATCACCACCTCAACTTATGTGCAGGCAGTGGCTACAAGGTGTCAGAGCTGGCCTCCCTGTGTGAGGGAGAGACACTGATGATTGGAGGGAAGGAGGTGGAGGTGATGGGGGTGATAGCGGCAGAGGACTTTGCCAGGGGGCGCTGTTTCCAAGACAGCCGGGTTGAGGAGGAGGAGCCGTGTGCGAAGATAGCCACGCCCTCCGGCCGTCGCCCGGCAGCCAAACCATTCTGTCGCCCGACACTGTTGGGTGTCGGAACGGGAAGAGAAGCAGCCAGACCACAGGAGGAGCAGACCTGTAAACCTCGTCATGACCCTCTAGCTCCAGGTATAGCCTGGACTTGAGGGTGTTAATGTTGTTCATGATAAAAGAGAGTTTTGTGCTGAAACATGCACACTGTATTCAACATATGTGTGCATACATTATTAACATAATGTGTGCATACATTATTAACATAATGTGTGAAAGCCGTGGTGTCAAGCCACAAGGTCTGACAGACCCAAAGCCACAACAGGACCAGATTCTGAACCAGGTTTCTGAGAGTCAACAGCTTGCGTTATAGTTGGCTCATAGGACAACAGCTTCTAGCACCGCTTAACACTGGTCGAAGCAGGCAAGTCTCAGTTTCATCTGTTAAGAGAAGACGGTAATAAGAAATGATGATGATTCCTCTGTGTTTAACACCAACTGTCAAATATGGAGGAGGAAGCTTGATGGTTTCTTTTGCTGGATCCAGAATCGGCAACCTGCACAGAGTGAGTGGCACCCTGAACCAAAACTGCTATCCCAGCATTTTGCAGCGCCATGCAATATCCTCTGGTATACGCCTATAGTTGGTCAGGGGATAATGACACAAAAGAACCTCCAGGTTATGTCAGAAATACCTTAGATGAAAATAACAAGACATTAGGCTTCAAATCATGAAAAACTGTAAAAATAGAGGTGTTCTAAAACTTTTGACCGGTAGTGTATATGACTAAAATAAGTTTTGCCTTTAAACAAGACAGCATTAAAAGTGTACTGCCATTTGCATGCACGTTGTATCTCTAGGTGCGTTGGTGATGCCGCGCCCCTCTGCCAGCCACCAGTGGGCGTGTAACAAGTCTGGGCTTCCTGTGGTGGACGTGGTGGTTGACCCTCACTTGACCTCTCACCTCCGACCCCACCAGAGAGACGGCCTGCTGTTCCTCTACGAGTGTGTCATGGGTATGAGGTAATGGCGCGTAGTCGGACATGATCAGATCCACTCAGCATTCACTGTATGTTTAGGCTTATGTTTAGACTTATCACCGTAAATGTGGTCTGTGTAAGGGCCCCGCTCCGCTACGGTGCCATCTTGGCCGATGAGATGGGTCTGGGAAAGACCCTGCAGAGCGTAGCGCTGGCCTGGACGTTGCTAAGGCAGGGGCCGTACGGTGGCAGGCCAGTCCTGAGGCGCGTCCTTGTGGTGGCTCCCGGCAGCCTGGTGCAGAACTGGGGAGCGGAGTTTAAGAAGTGGCTGGGCCGTGAGAGAATCGGCGCGTTCACTGTGGATCAGGTGAGGAGGAGGGCCTTATCATTGTTTACATCTTGGGCAGCAGGGTGGTGTTTTGAGGAGAGGGGGGGACACTTTTCCACCAGTGGTCCGAGATTCAGGCTGCAATAGCAACCTAGCAACTATTGCCCTGCTGTGAGAAAATCTGTTAGCTCCAGAGGCACTCTTCTGTAGCTGCTCCTGTTCTTCGGCCTCTGTTAACCAATAGAAAACATATATGCATAGAAGTGGATAATCATAACAGTTTATGTTAATCCTTTGTCTACAACAATATTCCTGATGATTTGTATGTGTGCAGGACCACAGGGTAGAGCAGTTTGTGGCATCTCCTCTGCACAGCGTTTTGGTGATCAGCTATGAGATGCTGCTCCGCTCCCTAGAGCAGGTATTAATAGCGCTGTGACGCTATTGTGTTGTGCTATCTGTATAACATCAGTCATGAATGCTAGCATTGCATTGCAGCATTGTTCGATTGTTTTTTCAGGTGCAAAAGTTGGATTTTGGCCTTGTGATTTGCGATGAGGGCCACAGGCTGAAGAATAGCAGCATCAAGACCTCCTCTGCTCTCAGTGGGCTCAGCTGTACGCGCAGGGTCATCCTGACAGGTACACAGTGACAGGCTGAGTCAATTCACAAACACTCGGAAGCTAATGCTAGAGCTCAGAAGCTAGAGTCTTCTGAGCTGGATGGAGGGCACACTATAATTTGCTAGTTATATATTTGGTCATGGGACAGGTACACCAGTCCAGAATGATCTGCAGGAGTTCTACGCCATCATAGAGTTTGTTAACCCCGGCGTTTTGGGATCGTCCACTGCTTACAGGAAAGTGTACGAGGAGCCAATCCTACGCTCCAGACAGCCCTCCTGCACTGAGGTACTGCTTTCTACCTTTTTCACAGCCACTCTGCCGCCTCTCATTTCCATTGAGTTGCTTGCGTGTATATGTGACTTGGACTTGTGGGCCTCCTCTGATAGGAGGAGAGGGTTTTGGGGGAGGTGCGAGCTGCGGAGCTCTCTCGTCTGACCGGCACGTTCATCCTGAGGCGCACCCAGGAGATCATTAACTGTTATTTGCCGCCGCGTCTCGATTGGACGTTGTTCTGCGGCCCCTCCCCCCTGCAGCAGGAGCTGTACAAGAGCCTCCTCACCCAGCGTGTGTTCAGGGCCTGCCTGCAGGGCTCCACACAAACACACACACACCTGGCCTGCATCACAGCCCTGAAGAAACTCTGTAACCACCCACAGCTGCTCTACTCAACTGTCAAGGTGACGCCCAAAGATTCAAAGTTGGACTCAAACTTGACCTATAATCTGTGTATCTATTTAATATTTGTTCTTCTAGGTTTTTGATTTGATCATTCATATTATTTTTCCACCGTTTTAATCTACATTACATCATAACCATTACATTGTTATGATGGTGATATTATTTACACATGTGGAGGGAGTTTCATAGTCAGGGTTGTGCTGTTTGGGTTTGTGTTCAGGAAAAGACATCCAGTGGTTCTGTGGAGAGCACTTTATATGAGGGGCTGGCAGAGCTCTTCCCAGAATCCTATTCTTCAGGTGGATTCAGCGCTGCAGACTCTGGCAAACTGCTGGTTTTGTCAGACCTTCTGACTGCTGTCAGACACCTCAGCCCCTCAGACAGGTCAGTGTGTGCGTACATTTACGTATGCGTGTGTGTGTAGTAGCAGTGGTAAATGCTTATACAGCCTATACATGGAAGAAATTAGGAGACCACTGCATGTTTTTTCAAATATAATAATATAAATATACATAAAGAAAATTATAATATAATTAAAAAAATTTTATATTTGAATA